>BSBM01000575.1:6367500-6453478 GCA_027924585.1 Larix kaempferi | reverse complement strand
TGATTGGAATTTACCTTAGGAAAAAAAATAGATAATAGTTGAATGGGTTAGCAAGTTCTGGGTTCCGTTGACTGGTGTATGGCTCTACAAATTAATCGCTTGATGAATCGATGGATCCTTTTTGTATTTTCAGAGTCAGAACATATCGACAAAATTCCTCCTCAGCCTTCTGGGAATTTAAGAAGGGATCTTTGTACCTTAAACACTAGCATATTAATTTTTGATCCTCTTAAAGAGTATCAAGCTATTCAGCATCTGTGGATGCTCATTCGGGATTGCCCATTGAGCTTTGGTTTGAAGATGTCATCATTAGTTTGGCAAATGCGGTGGGTTGACTTTGTCAGATTCGATAAGCAGAATCTTTTTGGTATGGATAGAAGATATGCCAAGGTTATGGTTGAACTGGATCTGGGAATTGGTTTTGCTTGCAGAAGTGGAAATAGCCGGGGGCAGTAGTAGGGTATGGCAAGCAAACCCTCAATTTCTACAAAAATCCTTTCAGATGTTTTTCATGCCACAAAGTTGGAGATGTCCTGGCAAATTGCCCTTCAAACCGGATTCATTATATTGGACTCTTCGTCTTCTAGGCATTCATCTCCCAAAATTGGACCTCTTAAGAACTCTTCCTCAGATTCGGGTAAGTTTGTTGCTAAGACTCTTGACCCTTTCCTAGTTTTATCTCCCGAATGAATTAGCTTTCATTGAGAATTCTGAAAAAGTATTGTCTAATAGAATTTCTAAAGGTGAAATTAAGATGTGGCATGATCTTGTTACGTGTTTATTGTTGGAAATTCATCAGTTACATTCTCCCACTCCTCCGGGTGGCCATAATTTGCTTTGTGATCTAGAGTCTGTAGACACCAATTTAGCAACAACTACTCCCCACCTTCCCCAGCCAATTGAGGGTGCAGACCCTTCAAACCCTATTCTTATCCCTTATGTTTTTCCTATGATATTGGGCAGTCAATCTTCTTTTCGGTCTGATGATGGTGTTGGTCCTTCAAACCCTAACTTCATTCCTCCTGTGATTCCCGTGGAGAGGGGGTTTGAACCTACTCTTGAGCCTGAAGTTGTTCATATTCCTCCGGAGCCCTCTATCGATACCTTCTCTGCTGTAGACAATTCTATTCTTAAAGATAGTGGCTATTTCCTCTCTGAGAAGGGGGAGGAATTTCCTCCCTTACCTACCTTTTCTAAAAACTTGGGTAGCGGTTCGATGGCCAAACCCTTACATACTCTGAATTTTCAAAATGTTACTATTCGACGGGGTCAGAAAAAAAGAATTTGGACAATTATGTGAGTCTGGGTTTAGATTCTTACACTCCTGTTTCAAAAATATTGGAAGAAGTGGCTGTGGGTGGCAATGTGATTTCTGAGGGTCCTAGAGCGATGTCCCCCTCTTTTGGTGCTTCTTAATGTCTATTCTTTCCCTTAATGTGCGTGGATTGGGTAAGGTATCTCGGGCTCAATCCTTATCCAATATTTTTAAAGCTACTAGCCCTGCTATTGTTCTGATCCACGAAACTATGTGTGACGACTCTTTTGCTATCTCAAAACTTTGTAAAATTCTGCCCAATTGGGAAGTTGCTGCTGTCAGTTCTTGTGGTATGTCAAGGGGACTTGCTGGTGCTTGGAATCCTGCTTTGTTTGCCTTCGAGGTCTTTGCTACTCCTTGGGGCATTTTTCTTAAAGGATCTTTTTGTGGTTTAAACCAAACACTCTCCATCCTTAATTTTTACACTCCCTATAGGGAGAGACAGAGATTTTGGGAATCTCTTCTTGATTCAGGTCTTCTGAAATTAGTCGATCTGATCATTGCAAGAGATTTGAATTATACCAATAATGCTTCTGAGATCTGGGGTTTCTCGGCCAGGTTGGATGAATTGGCAGAGTTCTTTAATAAGTTATTTGCAAATGCATATTTTGTTGATGTGGTGCCTCATAAACTTTTGTCTACTTGGTCCAATGGTAGGTTTGGTATTGATGGAATACATAAAAGGCTGAACTTCTGGGTCAGTTTCAGAAACATCATTCTTGGGTGTTCGACACTAAATTCTCACACCATTGGCCTATTGTTCTTCAACTAAAGGAGTACAGGCACAATTTTTCCTTTCCCTTCAAATTCAACAATTCCTGGTCAAGTGATGATAATTTTTGCAGCATGGTGAGATCTTTTTGGAAAAACAGTGGTGAGTAGGAAACAAATCTGGTGTTGAATTTCTGCTATAAGCTAAAGGGTTTAAAGGAGGCTATAACAATCTGGATTAAGAATAGGAAAAAGGCAGATAAGTTGGAATTAACCCAATTAGAAAAGAAAATTCAAAAATCTCTTGTTGCTAATTTCTCAAACTCTTTGAATTATGAATATTTTGAAGCCATGAAATTCTATTAACAAAAAAAGGAAGACTTGCTGTTGCAAGAGGAAAAATAATGGTGTCTCAAAATCCGTGCAATATGGATCTCTCAGGGAGATAAAAATTCAAAAGAAATTCACTCCTTTGCATCTGCTAGAAGAAATTCGAAGTACATTTGGGAAGTACAAGATGACCAAGGGCATTTAATTACTGGTCTTGATCAGTTAAAATCAGAAGCTGTATCTTTCTTTGGTAATATCTTTAGTGATACAAGTGATTGTAACTTGGCTGATCAAATCAAAGTGGTGAGTCTTTATCCTAGATTCTTCAATGAGCAGGATGCAGACTGTCTGCAAAAGCAGGTCTCTTTGGATGAGATAGAGAACACATTGAAAAAATTTTCCAAAGAGAAAAGCCCCGGGCTTGATGGTTGGCCAGTGGAGCTGTATATTCATTTCTTTGATGTTTTGGGTCAAGAGCTTAAAGATCTAGTGAATTTTTCCAGAGTCAATGGTTATATTTCGAGTGCCCTTAATTCCACTTTTGTCACCTTAATCCCTAAAAAAGACAAGCCCCTTTCCTTTGAGGACTATCACCCGATTGCCTTATGTAACTTGTAATTTAAGCTCATCACAAAGATACTTGCTGAAAGGTTGAAGAATGTTCTATCTGAGCACATCTCTGCAGAGCAGTTTGGTTTTTTATCAGGGAGGCAGATCCACGATGCCATTGGCATTTCTCAGGAATTGCTACATAGTATTAAGATTAAAAAGAAGAAGGCACTTTTACTCAAAATGGACTTAGAAAAAGCATATGATAGAGTCAATTGGTCTTTTCTGTGATTAATTCTCATTAGAATTGGTGTGCCTCCTTTGGTGATTAAGTGGATAATGGCTTGTATCACTACTATGAATATTGGTGTGTTGGTAAATGGTTCTTCGTCCACTTTCTTCAGCTGTTCTCGAGGGATAAGACAAGGGTGTCCTCTCTCACCTCTTCTCTTCATTCTATTCATGGATAGCTTTAGTAGATTAGTTAAGCAAGCACTGGATGGAGGTTTGATCAAAGGCATCAGGATGACTAAGGATTGTGTGATTACACACATTTTGTTTGCAGATGATGTATTGGTGGTCGGTTTGGATATTGTGGCAGAATGGAAAATGTATGGTGAAATCATATAGACATTTTGTAATGCCTCGGGTATGAAAGTCAGCTCTGTCAAATCAAACTTTTATCACTTAAATACGAATGAAGAGCTTTTGAGTGATATCACTACTTTGCTTCCCTACAATTTTTGTCCTCTGGAACATGGTTTTAAATATTTGGGTTTTAATTTAAAACGTAACAATTATCTCATCAAAGACTGGTACTAGTTGTTGAGGAAAATTGAATCCCGCATTGCTCATTGGTCTTATAGACTTTTATCGATTGGAGGAAAACTCATTTTAGTTAAATCGGTGCTTTCGAGTATTCTTGTATATTGGTTTTCACTTCTTGAAGTGCCATCCTTCATTATTAAAGCCATCAAGAAATGTTTCTTTAATTTTCTTTGGACAGGGACTGCAGACAGTGCTAAAATCCCGATGGTTGCAGCAGAGACACTGTCAAGACCTTTTAAATTTGGTGGTTGGGGGATCAAAGATCTAGAGGTCTTCAATTCAGCTCTCAGATTAAAACGTTTGTGGCAGGGAATCTTCACTAGTACCCTCTAGTCTAATCTCATACAAAGCAAATATCTTAATAAGGATGTGTATCGCTGGATTAGGAATCCAAAACTGGGTAATTGTAATTTTTCTCCCATTTGGAGGGGTTTTATGAAAGTTTTCAAATGGATCCAAATTGATCTCTATTGGTAGGTGGGAACAGGTGTGAAGATTCGCATTGGTTTGGATCCCATTTTAGGGATGGAAGATTCATTTCTCCTTCCTTCTATCCTTACACAGTATTTACAGGTTATCGGATTGACCACTTTGAATAAGATTTATCTTTGTAGAGCTGGTGGTGATGGACCAGCTGTATGGATGTCTACTAGAGATCTAGGACTCTCTGGTTACTTAGCTCGGGCTTGGGACACATATATCAAGAACTTAAAATCAGTAGGTGTCAATCTTAATTAGGAAAGTGATCAACTTGTTTGGGGAGGGAACCCATCCACTGGTATAGTGACGGCCAAATTTGCATACAGTAGAATTATACAAGATAAATTAATCTACCCACAAGACTGGTGGTACAAGATTTTATGGAAATGGTCAATTCCTTTAAAATTAAAATGCTTTTTATGGCTAGCTCTTCAGAATAAACCGAAGACTTGGGAGAATTTGAGCAAGCGTGGTTGGATTCGACCTAGCATCTGCATGCTTTGTCATAATGATGCAGAAACAACTCAGCATTTATTTGTCAAGTGCAACTTCACTCAAAAAATATGGGAATTTGTCTCTGCAAACTTGAATATTACCTATCATTGGGATGTTGGTGAGTTCAAGTTTTGTCTCTTGAATTGGTCCTAGAATTGCAAGCAATTATTTACTATTGCTATCTGCATTACATGGGCAATTTGGTATACAAGAAATTGTGCAATCTTTCAGAACATGTTGCCTGATGTAATGAAGTGTAGCTTGACAGCATTGAAGATGTTTGCAACATATAAGGCTGATGATCATAAACAGAAGATTGCCAAAGTTAGTCACTTTTCTCTTAAAGTGGAGCAGCCTCTATTATTCTTCGATGGGGCTGCACAAAATGGGATCTGTGCAGTGGGAGGTGTCCTTTATCTGAATGAATTTCATTTTTTCACAGTTAGACTCAACTATGGAGTTGGCGAGTAACATGAAAGCAGAGCTTACGGCTCTCTAGTGTGTATTAAAAGTGGCAAATATTTTTGGTCTAGTTAACATCAAAGTGTATGGAGATTCTCGTGTTACAATCAAGTGGGCAGCTGGAGACTTCAAACTGAATGTTACAAATTTGAGACATTGGAGTATTCAAGCACAAAAAGAAATTTCTCAGCAACAGAACATTATGTCTGAACATATTTATAGAGATCATAATTTGTTGGCGGATAAGTTATCTAAACAGGCTCTAGCAGGCTCGGAAGGTCAGCTAATATGGGAGGAATGGTGTGAAAATTCCATTCTGGATAGTGGAGTCACTTTTTTCTTTGACTAAGGACTTGGAGGGTTTCTTTCTTATATGCTTCAATTGGCTGTAGCTATTTGTATTCTGCACTGTTTTGTTATATGGTTACTTCGAAAAGTCTGTCTTTTTTAGATTTTTGGGAATTGTAAGGTCTTGGTTGTATTTATGTATTTCAGACCTTACTTGGAAGTCTTTTTTGAATGATTCGGACAAAGAATCAAGACTATCTTTGTACTATTTGATTCACATGAATATCAATAGTAGATTTTTTCGCTGGAAAAAACTAATATATACTAATATTATATTATAGATAATATATTATAATAGTACTATACACTGAAAAGTTGGGTCGAATAACTTTTAAGATGGTACTGTGTATTTAATTTTCTTTCCTTAATTTAGGTGAAAACACTACATCCTCATAAATTGATTTTAATATAAAATATATAGCTAAAGTAACTTTGATAAAAAGAGAAATAACCTTGGACAACTTCAATAAATGTGAAATAGTATAAAAAATTTCTACATTACATTATTTTATATTTTCCTTATGAGGTCCATTTTTCATCCAAATTTCCCCTAATACATATTGAACTTCTTATATTATTATTCAGGAATTATAAATTCGGTATGAAGCTTTGTGAAGGGACAAGTATGTAACACCCCAACTTAACTAAGATTAATTATATTAAAAAAAAAATAATTAACTTATGACTTAATAAATTCAAGCTATAAAGTATTAATTAATTTAAATAATGATAAAAAAAGATTGCGGGTGAGTTTGGTAGATATACTATTTAGAATAAGCACATATATATGGAAACTATTAATAAAATCACAATCGCCCTCCATTAGTGTGAGTTTTACATTCATGGCCAATTATCTTATTGAAAAATTAAAAATGATTCAAATTGTTTTCTAAGTCTTTATCAAAGTAGTTTAAATAATATTTTTATCAAGATTTGTGTTCAAAATCTAACCATGAGGCAAGAAATAACATTAATGATCATAAAATAAAACATATGATAAATCTAAAAAGAAACATATCGAAATAAAGGATTGCTATAACTAAACAAAGCATTTGTTTAAATGAAATAGTATTCTCACAACCCAATATACCAACGAAGCAAGTATGAAAATGTACTTTCACCCATAGGAAATTATGCTAGAAATAAATCAACGCCAAGCTATATATATATATATATATAAAGTTAAAGCACCCAACCATAATGCCACCTGATATTTAACCATATTTTTCTAAAAGTCAAAATTAATTTTCTACATCCTCAGAACGAAACTGAATCCATTTCATCTTAAGCAATTCAAATAAAAGAAACTGAAGCAACAAACAATGCAAGGAAAGACCTTTGGGCTATATCACACAATAAATAAGGAAAGAGAAACAAACATTGACAAAGTAAAATCAGATTACTCATGTTTACAAGTAACATCTTTCATGTATTTGTTGACTTATTTTTTCACCTCCAAGATGGGCTATGAGTCTACTAAGGTGAAAAAAAAACCTACATGTTTAGGCTATATCTCATCCCACAACCCATTCTTCTTTCCATGCTCAGGAAAATTTTCATAGAGCCCTACAGCAGTCTCACTCAGCTAGCATACTCTTGGCTCCACAATACCTTCCCCACACAACACCTTCAGTCTCAAACCATTGCTTCACCCATCTAGGTTTCTCGGGTGATCCATCTTTCCATTTACTTCCAGTGTGTGCATAGAAAGAGTCCAATGGGTTGTGTATTGATGGAGATCTATATGTATCTTTAACTCATGGATTCAAAGGCATTTAAGAGTGGTAGAATTCAAAGGGTCAATCTCAATCTTTAGGTATCAATTACAGCCAACTCTCTCTCTTCAATCTATAGATCGAGATTACAAGGTAACCAATAGTCTAGTGTCGAGACAATTCTGTGATAACATAGGAGGGTAAGAGTGTTCAATGCATGAGGGTAATTCGACGAGTGTCTATGTAGAGTAGGATGACGTGTGTGTGAGGGTGAACCAGGAGAATGTTTCCACTAAACGAATTAAGAAATTCCACATGTAAACGAGTCTCGGCGAGTGTATGTTGGCATTGGGGGTCTAGGTGTAACGAGGGCGAGTCTATGTCTACAAGGGAGGATGTATGTGTCTACGAGGATGGATTTCTAGTTAAGAGAGAAATTCTGAGAGTCTGAACATGAAAGTAAGTCTGAGGGGAGCGTAAGTCTAGGCGAACGAATGTGTGAGTGTCAATTGGGTCTACGAACATTCGGGCATGAAGGTAAGTTTGCAGTAGAGAAATTTTAAGGTCTAAAATGGACTTCAAAACAAAGAAAATGTACTTTAAAAATCAACCAATCACATTTTAGGAGATGACATCATCCCCAATGGTTGAGGTGGCATTGCTTGTTGATTTGCCACATTTTCAATGGTGGATTAAAACTCATAGTTAATCATGGTAGTGCTTTAAAATCATAAAGTAAAGTACTCATAATGAAGGTCCTTTCACACTTTTAATAAAATAATATTATTGTTATTTTCAAGTAAAATACTCATAATGAAGGTCATTTCACACTTTTTCATAAAATAATATTTTTTTCATGTTTATATTTTTTGAAAGAACCAATAAAAATAACTATTCTATTTGTGCATTTTCATGTCTTTAATTTCAAATTATATATTTATTCCATTTTAAAATAAAATCACAATGTCGAACTAATTGTAAGCATATATATGTGTGTGTGTGTGTGTTTGTGTGTGGAATATATATATATATATATATATATATATATATATATATATATATATAAGAAACCATGGGGGTGTAGGTGTTTCTATGGCAGTTGCAAAACTCATTTTCTGCATGATCATAAATTATGTTATGAGATTTGGTTGTTTTTTCTTCTATCCTACCCTAGAGTTAGGCTGTCATTAAAGAGATTTTGAGGTTAAAAATGGGTCTCCTAAGAGATATATTAAAAATTTATGAGTTAGATATTTTATGGGGTAGGAATATTTGAGAACTCACCTCCTACACTACATTCTATGCACAATCTAAGTAACCATGGTTGAATTACATTTCAAAATTGACTAGAAATAAATTAATAAAAAAAACGACATTGATGTGACTAAAATTCAATTGTAAATTCTTAGAAATATATCGCTCTTTAGCATTTATATGCATTGAACATGGAAATGAAATTAAATAATAAAAAACACATTATAATGAAAATACATTTTTTTTTAGCTATTTTTTAATTTATATTAACTTTTTGTATTTAGTACTTGTCTAATAAATATAATGAAATGATTACACATAAACATTATTATAACTTAAATATTGTTTTGATAAATAATATTATCCTAAAAGTGCAAATTTATTCATATGTATAACATATATGTACTATTTTTTCTCTTTTGTTTTAAATATATATATATATAGTCTAAAACCACAACACTTTGCACATTTTCCAATGGCTTTTGTGGCAGGGTTCTTCTATGTATCCGGTGAAAATTTCTGGTGTATCCAGAGTTCCAAGGGTGTAGTTGCAGAGTTCATCTATGGAATTTTGGCCTTAGGGTTTTCCCCCATTTTAAACCGGCTGAGATGCTTGAAAAATCGATCAGAGTTCTAGATCAATCAAAAATTTTCCTTCTTTGAGTTGTCGGATTCCAGCCAGGGAGGTGCAAAGTGTTTCATTTTTAGACAACGCATATGTGTGTGTGTGCGTGCACGCATACACACACACACACACACACACACATTTGTAGTCAATTTTGAAATGTAACTCAACCATTGTTATTTAGAATGTCCATAGAATGTAGTGTAGGAGGTGTTTTGTCAAATATACCTACCCCATAAAATCCCCAACTCATATTTTTTAATACATCCCATACTTTGTTAATATATCTCTTAGGAGGCCTGGTTTTTACCTCAACATATCTCTAATGACGACTAGAATCTAGGGTAGGATAAAGGGGAAAGAAACTAAATCCCTTGACATAACTTCTGATAATGAGGAAAATGACTTCTGCAACTACCATAGAAGCACATGCACCCCCATGCTTTCTTAATTGCATGAAGGGACTTCTACCACAAAGCTCACACAGAAATTAAATGATTGGGTAAAATAGTAAAAAGGAATTAATTGGCTCAATCAAGGATCATGGAAAAAATTGGATTGGCTCTGTGGATGACACTTGGATATCAAGGATTCAATCCCCATAGGCCCCATTTCCTCTTCCCCTCTAGTGGAATCATATCCCATTTTGCGCACTAAACTACACAACCATCTTGGACCGCTCATATTATTTATTAGCATAATATTTGCATAGAATTCCAATTAGATTGATATCCAATTGCACAATCCAAACAAGAAAATATTTACATAATGGATTCAATATATCGAAGGGTCAAACCAGGGTATTAGAATCCCCTCCTCCTTGGAATAACATTTTCCTTGATGTTTTCTCAAAATCGAAACAAAAATGGATATGCCTCTCTCATGGCATCATCCATCTCCCATGTAGCCTCATTAGGACCAAAGTGCTTCCATTGTACATTTACTTGTCCGATGGGTCAGTTCTGAAACAATGTTACCGTCTTCTATAGGATGCATAATGGATCAATTTGGAATTCTCCCTAGGGTTCCAACTGAATCACATCTCAATTAATCATGTGGTTAGGATCATGTACATATTTATTAAGCAAAGAAACATGAAAAATATTATGAGCTCTATTGTTAACATGTAACGCAAGTCTATATGCAATTAGGATTATTCTTTCAAGCACTTCAAATAGACCACAATATCTTGGTGATAGCTTGGCACAACTCCCAAGCTTCAAGGAACTCTTCCTTGTCGTCACTTTGAGGTAAACATGATCCCGAACACTAAATTCCCTATGAACTATGTTCTCGTCTACATAGTTTTTTTGTCTATCCTAGGATTCCTTTAAATTCTTCTTAATTATTGCAACCCATTACTCCATTTTATTAATAAATTATGGTCCAAGAAAAAATCTATTCACTAGATTATCCCAATTAAATGGCATCCTACACATTATACCATACAGATCCTCAAATGGACTCATTCCTAATTATGCTTGTTTTCCATTGTTATAAACGAACTCAACCAAGCGTAGATATTCTTTCCACTTGGATGCTATGTCTATCACATATATACGAAGCATGTATTCAAGCACTTGACTCACTCTTTATGTCTATCCATCTATCTGTGGATGGTAGGATATGCTAAAATTTATCTGAGTTCCTAGATCCTAGAACAATCCCTTCCTAAAATTGGAGGTGAAGCTGGTATCCCTTTCTAAGATTATGGCCTTAGGAAATCCATGTAAACTAAATATTTCCTTCATGAAAATCTTTATAATGTCAATTGCTTTATAAGTTGACTTAACCGATATGAAATATGCTTCTTTTGACAATTTGTCTACCACAATCATAATGGAATCATGTTGTCTCACTATCATTGAAAACCCTATAATTAAACCCATGGAAAATACTTTTGATTTCCATTCGGGTATGGGAAACCATTGCAACAAAGCTGTTGGATATTGATAATCATCCTTCACTTGCTAACATTTCATGCACTTAGAAATATACTCAGCAACATCATTTTTCATCATTGGCCAAAATTGCTTCTTTATTGCTATGGAAATCATTTTTTGATATCCTGGGTGACCATAATACATTGCACGAATCTCCTCCATAATAGTCTTTAGATCAAATTCCCAACATTACGAATATACATTATGCCCTTAAAGGCAATAAGTCATTTTTCTTCCAGATGGTAACCCTCATAGTTCTTCTTAGCATTCGGCTACTACAAGATGTCATATACATATTGATAATGTTCATCTTCGGCAAAAGAATCGATGATCATTTTCCTTATATTTGTAATACCCCCATTTTTTACTTGGAATGTATTTAATCAAAATTATGGAAATGATGTAAATATGCTTTATGGATTCCCAGTGTGGAGCTTAAGGCCAAGGCCTAACTAGAGAATGGCTAGGCATGTATGATGTATGTATTTTTATTTGTACCATATGGTTGGTTTACTATGCCAATTCAAACTGTATGTAAATATTATGTTGGAAATTAATAAAATGGTCCAAGATGGTTGCGTAAAGAGCACTAGAGGGGCTATGATTCCACTAGAGGGGGAGAGGAAAGGGGATCTATGGAGAAACAAATCCTTTGTTTCCATGTGTCAACCTTAAAACTCATCCAAAATATGCCATGTGCCTTAAATGAGTCAATTACTGTCTCTTGACGATTAAATCCAATCATTGAATGCATATGTGAGGTTGGTGGGAAAAGTCACTTCATGTAGTTGTTAAAGCATGGGGTTTTTGACAATTATTTCAAATGTCAACAGTCAAATTTATTCTATGGTTAGATTCAATTTCACTTGTATTTTCACCATTACCTCATATCCTTGTAGTCAACACTCTTTTGATCATTCTCTCATGCATGTTTTCTACACTACGTAGAGTTTTCCATGGATGTTCATGTCCATTACCAGACTGTGTTTAACCTAGAAATTTGAATTTGAAGACAAAGCTACAATTTTTGGAAGGGAAAATAGATGGTTGTAAATGAGCATGGAGGTTCGAAAAGATAGGAACCTTTACCCATTGAGTTCTGCTACTTTTGGATGCTTGAGAATCCATGGATTAATGTTGTAGAAGGTTCTCCAATAGCTTACAACAGGTTGGACTCTTATTGTACACATTTGTAAGCATTGTAAGGGTTGGATTTCCTAAGGGAATTGTGGATCAGTGAAGGGAAATGCCTTCCTTTTGTTGTGTAGGGTATTTGGAAGGAGTGACATGGCTATGATGTCTTAGTGAGACCCCTATAGAGCTCTGGTTTAGTTTTTTGGCTAAGCACAATGAGAAGAATGGGTTTTGGACTGAGAGACAGAATCTTGTAAGTGTTTCCTTCACCTTGGTGCCCTCATTGCCCAACTTGGGGGTGGCATCTCAACATAAATATTATATACTAGACAGAGTGCCTATGGATGGGTGGAAATTTTTTCTTGCACATCCACTTGCTTGGATCTTCTTTGCTTAAAGATAAGTTTTCTTATGTATTTGATGTGCAATGATTTTTATTTGTATTCATGTGATAATTGTGCATGTATATTGCATGATGTGTGTGTAGATTGTGTTTATTCCACTGTGTGTTTTATTTCCATGTCTGCACATGCACTTTAGATGTTTTAAATTCATAATTATGGTTATGGGGCAAAATTTTGAGGCACCGATTTAGTTAATGTCCCCTCATGTTCGTCGGATTGAGGGATGGGGATGCTACAATATTGGATTACAAACACTAATAGATGCCACATGTATTGTGTGCATCTTCCTTATAAGTACATCAACCACTTTTTTCTCCTTCCCTTTTATGTGCTTGATCTTGAAGTCAAATTCACACAGGATATCTAGCCATCTAGATTTCCTGGAATTAAGAGTTGGTTGTTCAATCAAACACTTTAGACCGCAATGGTTTTTTCTAAGCTCAAATGTTCTACCCATCCGATAGTGCCTCCATATCTTCAATGCATGCACTATGGAAGCAAGCTCCAAATCGTGGGTAGCATAATTCCCCTCATGCTCCTTTAGCTTCTGTGATTCATAACATACCTCATGATTTTCTAGCATGATAATTCCTATGATGCCCTTCATCCATGCATATGTACTGCATACCATGAAATATTTTTATGGGTTTGCAATTCTCAAAATTGGTGTACTGGTGAGAAGCTTCTTCAACTGTTGGAAGTTGTTTTCACATTTATGTGTCCATTCAAATTTAATTTCCTTCTTATGCAAAGAATTGAATGGGTGTACGACCTTGGATAATCCCTCAAAAGGCCCATAAAATACCTCGTCTCTATCACATTCCTTAGATTTGTCCAATTCATAATTTGCTTCAATCTTTTTTGGGTCCACTAATATACCTTCCTCTAATACAATGTCACCCAAATAATGAATATGCATCTTATAGAAGTTCAATTTGCTTAGATTTTCATATAGAATATTCTTCCTAATCAATTGCAAAACCATTCTCAGATGCTCCTTAGGCTCCCTTCCATTTTTAGAGTCTGATAATTCCATCAAAGAGAACCAACATGAATTTATCCAAATAATGATTGAACACATTGTTCATGACGTACATGAAGATAAATGGTGCATTAGTTAGATCGAAAGGTACCACTATAACTCATAATGGTTGTATCACATTCTGAAATATATTTTATGGATATCTTCTTCTTTAATTCTGATTTGATGGTAACCTGAACTCAAGTCGATCTTCAAAAACAATATTTCCCCTCTCATTTGATAAAGGAGATCATTAATTCGAGCCAATGGATTCTTTTTCTTCACTCTGTATTTGTTCATCTATCTGTATTCGAAACTCATCCTAATGCATTTATTTCCCAAAAATTCTTGGAACTACATTTTAATCTCCAACAACTCTAGCGCACTCATCCTATAAGGTGTCTTAGACACTAGTGCAGCTCCAAGCACAAGATTAATTGTGAAATCAATGTCCCTCTTTATAGGGATTCTTAAAACCTCATCAAGGAATAGATCCCTGAATTCTTGTAGGATTATATAATCCTCCAATCTCACAACTTCCTTCTATGTTATTCCATGTACATGGGATGCATACAATTGATAACATTTTCTAGAGAACTTCTTCAGGTGCATGCTAAAATCTGTCTTACAAAAGCATCCTTTGGAATTTTTCTTATTTTTTGGGGGTTTCCTTCTCCATCAATGCACTTAAATATCTTGGCATAGTATTCAATCTTCACTCTGCATGCTTCCAACAAATCCTTTATAATAAGAACATCATAAGGACCATGTGGAAGAATGCTCAAATATCCCTTTGTAAATAGCCCATTCATTTCCACTGGATAACTCTTCACCAACTCATTGAATTTCCTCTTGGTTCCAATGACTAGCTAAACCAGCCATGATCTATCATGCTTTGTTTTATTAAAAGAACAAAGATCAGCCATTCTAGGAGTTATGTAACTATGACTAGAGCTCGGGTTAATCGAAATAGAGATGGATTGCTTGGAAAGATTACCTTCAAGTTCAACTTCAACTATAGTTGATTGTTGGTCCTCTTGGTGGTCCTCTAGCACTGCATAAAGTTTGGCAATAGTCTTCACCACCTGATCCACAGTTTCATCTTCTTAGACATAGTAAACTTGCTTACTCCCATTTTGATGTGGAAAGTACTTAAGTCTATGATCCACTATACATCCCTAACATTGAAGTGTCTCTCTTAGCTCTCCGAGCTTGTCTCATGATATCCTTGATGTCTTAGTCATACCCTATGTTGGTTGTCTTTGTTTATTTCTAAAGTGGGTAGGCTTGAACCCCCATTTCCTTTGGTCAAACCTATATTTCTTCTTGTCATTCCATGCCTTCTAGAATTCTAGCATGTTTTTTATTTTTCTCATAACAATAATTTTCTTTCCTTATTGCTTCATCTAGAGTTTGAGGTTCATCAAACTCAATCCTCTCCTTGTAGGACTGGGGTAACCCATTGAGAAATCACTGAATCTTAACTTTCTCATCTTTGATATACCTAACATATCTCAGTAGCTTCAAGAACTTATTTGTATATTCTACTATGTTCGGTTGTTCCAACTTAAACTCATTAAATTCCTTGATTTTTCCATCATAGTATGTATCCAAGATGTACTTATTCTTGAAGTACTTTTGCTCTTACCGGTTTTTTTAACATAGGTTTTGGTCTGGTTTTTTGAGAGAGCATGTTCCTCATACATGACAACTTTAGAGTTGATAGTGTATGGAAACTACTTGAAATTCCCTTCCTTGTCCAATGTAGTAGTCTTTTCATCTTGACATACTTTAGTAAAGTGTTTAATGCCTGGAGTACTGATAGTGCATTCCCGTTAATCAGACCACTATTGGGAAAGTCTGCACCAACCTCTATCTGGGTGGAGTCAGCGCAATCCCTAGCGGTGCTTTCAACGCCGCTTCCCCTAGGATTGCGAGAACGAGGAGGATGGCGGCAGAAATGAAGAGTGATCTTTGTTCATCTTACAAAAAGAGTTGCAATTATGAGTTACTTCAAAACCAAGGGTTGAAAAACAACTTACTCTAAGGCATCCAATCCATTCGAACTCGTCATTTCTCTGCTAGCCTTTCATTTATCTTATTATTGAATTTAATCGTTCTGCTCAATTGCGACACTTATCTGGCGTTTATACATTTTATGAATCTCATGATTCACATTTATATAAAACGTTCATAATTTACATTTTATGAATCTCATGATTCACATTTATATAAAACAAAACGTTCATAATTTACATTTTTCATAAAATTTCATTCATTTTACTCTTGAGTTAGTGAATCCAAACTTTTACTACTCAACTAATATAATCTAAAGCTGGAACTGGATCAACTGCTGCTATTGAAGTGACTCGCTTTGGAATAGAAGCTATACATTGTAACCACCATTTACTAGTACCATGACATTTTAAAACTTGTATAACACTTCAAAATAATGTTTTGCTAAATAACTTGGCTGTGATTGCCGACAAGTAATAAAAAAATTGGACTGTATTTGACGTTCAGTTCAAAATGGTCAATGACGGGCATTTTGAACGTAAAAATCCAACCTTGACTCCAAGAACATGGAAAGCACTTAAAATAAATCTAAGGGCTACTTTTCATAAGAAAACAAAAAAACAAATTCGAGGAAAGTTGGCAACGAGTACGAAGAGAAAGTGAAAACTTGTATTCTCTGTGTCATGCTTCAAGTTCATCTACCTATTTGAGAAAACAAGGATTGAGAAATTAATTACGCTTCCTAAAAACATAGTAATCGAATCCCTCAACTTATACATAGCAAATAATGTCCCAATACCGTATGAAGTCATGTGTTTGTTTACATATATGCAGTTCGATAACAAATCGTTCTCTGTATAGTTTGCTTATGTTTTGACAAAATATGTTTCTTTATTTTAACAAATGAAAACCGAGCATCGCTATAAATTTTAAAATGCCTCAAAGTATTTCTGTATATGTCTATAGAAACAACACCTATGGAATAATAATATAGTTCATTTGGGCAATTACAAAACGCCTATGGAATAATAGTATTGTTCCTTTGACAATTACAAACGTTCAATAATGATGGGCAATGGTGCTTGGGATTTACCATAATGGTTAGGAGAATGGTTACTAAGTTTGAATTTGAATATATGTAGATTAAACTAAAAACATAAAAATATAATTAAAAGTTGGAAACAAAATGAAATAATATATATGGATTTTAGCATGATTTGTGTGGGCAAGAAGCAAATGATTAAAAATACGTTATGGTTTATGAATAGAAATGAAGAATTATTTGCCATAGTCATTTTTACTTTTTCTTATCATTTAATTGAAAAAATTCATCCTGTGATAAAAGAAACTTGTGTGTCTTGTAATGAGATTAGGTATTTTCTAATCCATATGTTTCCTAGACTGTGTCTGACCCTATAACATGAAGAAGTCAATAATTCAGATTTTCAAAAATTCAAGCTAGGAGGCTATTCATGAATGCCACTTTAAAAATTCAGGCGATCAAGCTACTCATGAATGCCACTCCAGTAAGGAAGGAAATACTAATATACTGGATAAGGTAGGCAAGCCATACGAGAGAGGAACCACAATTGAGGGATCTTTATAAATAACAAACAGATGTGGAATGTTCTAGTTAGGAAAATCCCACCATGAAGATAAACTCTTTTTGGGAGGCAATACTAATATAATGGACAAGGTAGGCAAGCCATACGAGAGAGGAACCACAATTGAGGGATCTTTATAAATAAAAAACAGATGTGGAATGTTCTAGTTAGGAAAATCCCACCATGAAGATAAATTCTTTTTGGGTGGGCATAGTCATCTCCAAGATTACACTGGCAAGCTAAATTCATTCGAGGTTGGTTGTACATGACCGAATTGGTCTTGAGCAATTACTTTGCAGTTATTTAATCAACATTTAGATCTAGCTCGATTAGAATTTGACATAGCTATGGTGGACGACATTGAACTAAAACTGATCGAATAATTCGCAAGATGAACTGAACTTTTTGAATTTCTATACTAACTATCTGAATTCAACCAAATTTGGTAACTACATGGTTAGTTGAGAGGATGAATTTGAAGCGAGAGTGGATGATGGCCACCACTACTTTTTTCTTTGTAATTCCAATCTCGCTTGATCTGAAGTGTTGGATTTGGAAGTATTTTTAAGAATAATTTTGTCTTCTATATTTTTTACCTTGTTATTATGCATTAAGTACCTAATCATAGCCACATTCTCAATGGGTAAAGGATTTCTTTTATGAAGAGGATATCAATCTGACAAGATGGCACCTAAAGAGAATGAGGATATCAAGAATCAAGTTTAAGAATTATTTGAAAAAGGATTAATCCGAGAGAGATTAGGTCCTTGTGTTGTGCCTATTGTTTTGAGTCCAAAGAAGTATGGAGGTTGGAGAATGTGCACTAATTCTAGAGCAATCAACAAGATTATCATCGGGTATAGATTCCCTTTACCCTGTATGGATGATTCAATGGATTGTTTGAGTGTTGAGGTTATTTTTTAAAAATAGACTTGAAGAGTGTGTTAACACCCAAATCATACCTCCTAGGTTGTGGGAGAGGGCAAGTCGGGGTAACCACTAACCACTTAAGACTTATGCTACTAACCCAACACAGTCAGAGAGGGATCTCTCTACAAACATATGAAAAACTGGAAATAATCAAAGGTGTCAACAATGAAAACATACACCAGCATTCATTCCTTAAGATAATCATTCACACACATTTAGAGGATCAGATCTCTATCAGGACAGATTGGTTTTAAAGATTGTTGGTTGGAAAACAGCATGGATTTCTATTGGGCCAATGGAGTCAAATTAAACAAAACATGAACATCATTGACAAATACTTTGTAGATATATTCATACATGGGCAAGGTAGCCACCAACTCACAGTAAAAAAGCTTTTAGTTGGTGATTTAGAAGAGAAATGAACAGTCCATCAATATAAAGCATGGGAACATGAATTCTATATTGACTTTAGTAGAAAATAGTAGTGGAATGCTTGGTATGATCTAAACAAAGCATAATTTCTATGAATTCCATTCAAATACTACACTAAACCAAACATGAATAAGCAATTACAAAATGGATTGACAAAGAAAGGAACACAATTTCACATGGGAAAAAGAAAGAACAGACTGCAAGACAAATGACACAGGAATCCATGATAAAACACCTGCTCGGCTCTGTCAACTTTATTCAAGATAACTCAAAATGTCTTTCATAGAGCAATATACAATTCTTCCAAAAAAATTTCAACCCTTTTTCATTCAATTGCATAGCATATACAGCTGCCTAGAGCCTCCTGCTCGACCTACTCATACTTGAAAATAGTTATAACAAAATGCCACCTCATCAAGACATATTCACCACTATAAAAAATGGGCGAAGTAGGCCTAACTGTTTTTCATATTCACCAGTCCTTTTTCTAGATGACTTCTAACTTCAAAAATAAAAGACAAAAGGATAGTAAAGTAATTACACCAGCTGGCTATTCCCAATAGCCGCCTCAAAAAATATTACAATTTACTTCAAAAATGAAAATGCTGCGAAAGTCTTAGGAAATTACAACAACTTTTTGAAAAATAAAAAAGCCCAATGGATATTGTGCAGGATGAAGTGTGTATCTCATTTGTCCATATCTTTCCACAATGGTCCATAGCTATCCAGATGGAAGGTCATATTCCACCATATCCTTCACCATAACCCTTATCTTGATGTGATCTGAATAGGAAATTGGGGGAAGTCTCTCACCAATAGCGGCCAACCTGTTTAGGATTTCAAAATCTTCTGAGAGCTTGTCCATTAGAATTTTTCCGATGAGTTGATGGTTCAGATGTATGAATTTGGCATGATTCATTCTTATGTTGACAAGCAAATTCTTATACGCGTTTTGGGAAATCAGCTCTTGATTATCATCCTAGAATGCGGGTAATCCCATTTCGACCAGCTTCCCAAACTGCCCTTTGAATCCTACTACCTGCCTCTTCATTTCCTCAGCCATGGCTTCCACACCTTCGATCTGTGCATGTTTCCCAAGGACTCTTCTTGCCGTCGCCATTTCCGTGATCCGGTTCCCAACATTCAAGATTTTCCTTTCTTCCATTGATAAGCCATTTAGAACAGTAAGAGAGTTATGTGTCATCTCTTTGGGATTTCGACTTAGATTTTTCCTCATGGCCACACAACTTGTAAAAGCATCACTGAATGTTTTCTCCTTTATTCTCATAAAATCCAAGTACGGCATAAACTCTTCAGCGACTTTGATAATCTGATCCCACACCTGATGTTTGCAACCTTGCATAGTCACCTGACCTATAACTTGATGAGAAAGCAGTTTATTAACTTCCCCTAGGGTGTTGTATTTCTCAAGCAGGGATCTCGTCTCCTCTTCCCTTTTTGCACACTCCTCTTCCAACATCCTAGCTTTTTCCTTCAATTCTCTGATCTCAACATCCTTCAGACTAATATGGGACATAGCATGCACAAGGCTATTAGTATCACTTTCGTTTCCACTTTGACTTACACTTGACAGCCGCATGTCCAAATTGGACAAGTTACTTTTCAAATCACTTATCTGATTCTCCTAGCTTATTTTCTCTTTTTCCCAACTGTCTTCTTTCTCAGCAAACTTTTGCAATGTTGCTTTACATTCACTCAATTCCTTAGATAAATTTGCCTTTTCTATCTCTAGGTCTGTCTCCTCTGGAGCTTGGATCAGCTGTATATTTGGGACCTTTCCCCTTTTTTGTAGTTTCTGAATCAGGTTATCCTTTTCTATTAACAATTGCTTGCTACCTTTCCCTCCACCGTCATTTTCAACCAAGTCAAATTAAAGTTTCTTGAAATTTTGTTGAAAAGCTTTGTTTTCAAACCTCTCATGCCTCAATTGTCCTTCTAACTTATTTACAACAGCCTCCATATTATCAGCCTTCAATGATGCTCATACAAAATCATCATATATGAAATCCCCGATCTGCTTATGAAATTGGATCTTATCCGGCACCGGTATCTTCTTCCAATTGACCTTCACTTCAATCACCTTGTCCTCTATCGATATTGCCAGGTTCAAAGTGTTATGCCTTATATATCTGCTAGTCGTCAAAGAAGCTCCGAAACTAGACAAACTCCTGGATCTTGGCATCAAATCAAATAGCTTTTGGGCCGAAACCTATTTATTCTCTTCATGTTGTTTTCATAGGTCGGCCCTAGATCAAAACTTCCTGGCTTCATCCCATTCTCTAACCTCTTGAAAATTGTATTCTCGAATTTGGACCTCTAGAGTCGAAGGCTCTTCTTCCTCACTTTCAAAATTTCCAGCCGAGGTCACCAAGGCATCTTGCATCCCGACATTTAGTCCTTGGTCTTCACTCTGTCATTCATTTCCTGCCAAAACAATCAATTCATCTGAGGTCTCCATTTTAAACCTTTTTTCTTCGTTTTCTTCCTCAGCATCTGCACCCAGAACTTCATGGAAGTCTCTTTTTCTTCCAAACTCCAAAGTTTTTAGCACTTGCTCCATGTCCATTTCCAAATCTAACAAAACTAGGTCGCCCACTTGCAAATCCATGACCTCCTTCTCAAGTTCACAGCGAAGCAAATTCTGCCCTTTCAATGATCCTTCCGACTCCTAGAGTTCAAAGCCACTTAGGTTACATAAATTTATCCTCTTAGAAATAATGTGCAAGGGGTCATAAGCAATTGAAACTTCCTTTTTAAATCCCATAATTTCCATCAATCTCTCTACCTCTACCCAGGCGTGCTTGCTTTTTATAACAAAAGGGCCCATTTTCAGGAATTGTTCATCCTCCAAAATTAACTTCTGCCTAATGAACTCAAGAGCAAAAACCCTCAAAGTCAGGAAGGCGAGCAAAATATAGGGCTCGTGTGTGAAGCCGTATAACTTGATCACTGTAGCATCCTTCAACAGAAACTAGTCACCAACTGCCAACTCATCCTTCAACTGCATCATTGATTTCATCTCTGGAAACACCCTAGGTAGTTCCTCTCCAAAAATGACTTTATAAACAACATATAAAATATAGTTCATGTAAATAAAGAGATTATCTTCCAAAGCATCTGTGTCAAGCAATGGGGAAAACTGCAAAATTTATGCACTGCCACACATAACCATTTTCACCAGTTGTGTTTGATACCTGAAATACCTAGTATTTGGAAATTCGCATTACTGTCCATGTATTCTCTCGATCAAAAATTCCTCAAACTTGAGGGACAGGATGGGTCCATTTTCAGACCTCGACGAACTGATGCTAATCCTAAAAAGAAGACTCAATTGAACCTTAGTTACCCACAAATCTGTATCTAATCTTAGAAATTGAGCCAACAAAGAAAGGACCAATTGGGAATTGTCATAAAAAAGGCTGACATCTAATGGATAAGGGGTTTTTACGATTTCTAAGCCGGGTTTTAGGCATGTGGCCAAAAAATCTTGGCGTCTTTCAGGGGTAATTTGGCGAAACAAGGTGATGACCGACTTTTTGAAAAACCCTCTAACTCAAGGTCCTGCAACTCGAGAATGTTAAAAGATCTCCTAATGACTAAGGCATCTACTGTATCGACAATTCTAGATTGAGCGGCATCCATGATTTTCCTTTTGGATTCTAAGTAATTTCTTGAACACCATGACATGAACTCGAGGAAAAGCATTACATCATCGAGGCGAAAGAAGACAAATAACAACCTAAAAACCCCATGTATATCCATACCCTGCTCAAGTAAGGCCTTCAACCTTTTCTTAATCTCCGGGATTGGGAGCCGAACGATTGTGTCAAACACATCGGCGTCTCTATCCTCTAGCGAAACCTTAACCCTAGAACTTGTAGAGACCTATTCTTCCTCCATTTACGATTATAAAAAGACTTGGGTTTGCATAAAATGGCAGTTACAAGGTCTTACCCATCACTGAAAGCCCTGAGCGCACCTCCTCCTATCGTCCTCTTTGGATTCTGCATGTCCAGTAGCTTCCTACTATGACAGGGATGAGGAGAAAATGTCAACCCCTTTTATGTGTGCTTATATATATATAACCCTGTTTACATAACCCCCCGGTCTCTTTTGCCAGCTGTCCACTTCTCTTATCCGTTGATCTCAAGTGCACCGATCTCGACCGTCCAGATCTGATCCCTTTTAACTGATTTGACCTCCCTTTTGTCTCCACCATCGGATCATCTTTATAAAGCTCATCTGCATCGTGTATCTTGTCAGCATGGGCTGACAGGAAATCATCGCGTACACCTTAAATGGTTTCTCATACCACCCTTCTACCTCATGACGAGCTCCAGCACTAACACCTGTCCAGTTGGTTTTCTCATTGTCACCGCTTTGCCGCTTATCTTCCCCACAAGTTCTTGATGCGACGATCAACGCAAACCATTGATCGCCTCCCGTCCCATGCAACCTCGATGGGAAATACGCCACGTACTCAACTTCTTCAACTTCTCCATCATTGGGGTCCTTACCACTATCTCCCGTGCTACTTATGACCCCCACCGCCTTTGATCTGGTCCCTCATACACCACACCGTCGATCTTCTGGAGACATGAGCCCTTACTAAGGCTCGCTATCCTAAAACGTTCAATCCCAGGATGATCGACCTTTGTCGTTGATCCCAGCGCCCTATCCCCACCATCGCATGCGTCCGAGACAGTTTTTCTTACCTCCCTTCCTCCTTGCGATGTCGTCCGGAGCCGACACTTGTTTGGTGGTATTACTCGTTGCAACCGCCTATCTTCTATCCCTTTCGAGAAACTCATCGATATTCCATCTGTGAACGATCCATAGTGCCAACCTACGCGTTGCTTAATCTTTCACATATTTTCCCACGAACTATAGGTTTTTTTTCTTTTCTCACCCCTTTTGATCATTTTACTTGCCTATTAATACCTTTCTTTCCAAAATTTTCTATCTTTATTACATTGGATCCTTCTAGGCCATTTCTTTCATGCTTTAGCACCTGGCTATGGAGCATGGAGTGTACTGCAGGCTTCCATCAGGTAGATTTCTAACCCTCCACCCCTCACCTTTAGTATTTTATGCTGCAAAGTAATTTAGGTGCTAACAACTAGCTCCAACTAGGGATGCTATCCTCCCTACGAGGTAGCAAAGAACCCCGTAAATTGAGTGCCTGATCCATTGGGAAAGCTTCATACTCTGAACTGAAAACCCTTGGTCTAAAATTCAAAACTACAAACACTGCAACTCTGGGTTTGACTATGCAAACAAAACTAAAACCTTGGCTACCCCTCCAGACCTTAGGGCCTTCACTTCGGGCTTCAAATCCGTTAGGTTCTCCATCAATACTCTCAAAACAACAGAAATATTTACAGGCTATGGTACAAAAGTTACCTGCCTTTTAGGACAGGTAATGCTTCAAAAACCTTCCATTAACGGGGCCACCTGACCAGGGGGATCCATCCTGATGTTCTAGGATGAATAATTTACCCCTCGATTTTCTGCAATAACATACAGCCCTACCCACATATGGTCAAATTTTATGTGCTTATCTTCCTTAGGGGCATGCCACTTCAGGACCAAATCATTTACCTGAAACTGTTCCTCCTTTACCTTCCTATCAAAAGTGTCCTTCATTTTCTCCTAGTGCATTTGTACCTTATCATATGCCCTATTCCTCGGCTGGTTTAGTTCCACTATCTGATTCACCCTCCTCTGCATGTGATTCGGCTCTTCCTCTATCCCCTACAGCAACCTCATAACTGGTAACCCCAAGGATACTGGAAAAAACACCTCAGCTCCATATACCAATTGAAAAGGTGACATCCTGATGGCCCTCTTGGTACTGATTCTATCGGCCCAAAGAGCATATTTTAACTTTGTGTTCCAAGCCCTCTTATTTTCCTCCAACTTCTTTATGATCCTTACACGGCTTTTGTTTGAGGATTCTGCTAGTCCATTTCCCTGAGGGTAGTATGCTGTGGAATGGTTTAGACTGATATGGTACTTGTCAAAACAATTTATCATCTTTTTAGACTTAAATGTTGTTGCATTGTAATCACAATCCTCTTGAGGCACCCAAATCTAGACAGGATGTTGTTCTCTAAGAAATCCATGATGACTGTCTCAATTGCATTATTGGTGTGGATGGCTTCAACCCACTTGGTAAAGTAATATATAGTTCTTAAAGTCCATCTGTGCTGGCTAGATTGTTGGAATATTTAAGCCTTCCTACCATTTATTTAATTACATAAGATGCATTAATTAATTACTTGTTGGTTAACTCTATGTAATAATTGAGGAAAGTGCCATTGTGTGGCCCACAAGGAAACATGGGAGGATAAGATTCCATCTGAGGTGTGTTCTACAAGTCTCCTATGCCACTTGGGCACATTCCTAAACATTTCTGGATAAGATTTAGGAAGGAGGGCGCATTTGTGAAGAAAGCTGCTTCTTTTACTGCTTTTTCCCCCAAAGGAAAGAGCTAGTCAACCTAGGAAGGTGTTTTTTACACCAAAAACTTTCCTTAACACCATTTCCACTAAAATTTCGTATTTGGAATTGCTTTTACCTATATTTCACCTTCATCTCACTAATTTAGCAATTCGTGACCTTTTGAGCATATTTGGAAAGCCAACTTGCCACCTAGGGGGATGGGCAGTTTTAAAAAGTCTGATGGATAGAAGATTCTTTTGGCATCTTTAGCCATTCGAATTATTTTTGTAATTTTATTTAATAATAGCCTACAACATTCATATGTTGGCTAATGTAATTATTGTTCATGAGAAGTAATACATAAATCTATTCTTGTGCAGTATTTTTGTGCCTTCAACCAGTTGTGTAAGATTTTTCATATGAGAGAGTGTCATTTCTTGGAGAGTTCTTGGATGTGATCTGATTTTCACATGGTATCAGAGCCATCAAGCTATTCCTTTCATCTATTGATTGTCTTGTAGGATCCAGCAGTCTCAGGAAGGGCGCATTGATCAAACCACCGTTGATTTCTACTCTCTGTAGGGCGCATTTTGGAATCCATAAGTGTTCTAATTTCATTCCAAAAGTTATATCAGTTGCAGCAATGGATCATACACAACAGATCATCCTCACTCCTTTCAATTACTTTGATTGGAAAGCACAGATGGAGATTCTACTGAGGAGCAAAGGGCTCTACATGGTGACCATGGCAACAGAAGCTGAGCCAACCTCAGCAGTGGAGAAATCTAAATGGCATGATCGAAGGGATGAATCCTATGGGATGTTATGTCTCACTACATCCAGAGAACTCTTATTTCATCTTGATGGCCTCGCTTCACCCAATGAAGTATGGCTGAAACTTCAAGAATTGTTCGGTAAAACCGATCAATTGAGAGGCCACCAATTGGATAATGAGCTAGTCTCTTTGAGTCTGCAGAATTTCGATAATCTACAAGACTTCTTCTCCAAATTCAAGTCTCTTGTATTGCAGCTGAAGCAATGTGGAATAGGCAAGAAAGATGAGCAATTATTTTTGGCCATTCTCTCCAAGCTTGGCCCAGACTATTCAATCTTTCTTTCCACCTTCCATTCCACCCGGAAAGCAATTAAAAATTGGAAGAGCCTGTCACTTTCAGAATTCATGGAGTCATTAACACAATAATAAGACAAGCTGGTCTTAATGGGAGCCATTAAAAATCCATCCAAAGACCATTGTCTAAATGTTGGAGACTCAAAGAATTTGAAAGGCAAGAAGAAAGGAAACTTCAAGAATCCCACCGGTCAGCGGAAAGACAAGTAGAATTTTAATGGAGAACCATCAAACTTCAAGGGCTTTCATCCCGAAATCTCTTGTATGAAGAAGACCATCGACTAATTAACTCAGGCATTGGAGAAAGCCAACATCCCTCTCCCAGAGAGCGCAAGAAGGAAGGATGGAGGATCAAATTCCGATGACAAAGAGAGATTTCATGCACTAATGGACAGCACTTCCCAATATTCATCATTCATCATTGATTCTGGTGCTTCAAGACACATGGTATCTGTAGGTAAGTATTTTACTTCACTTGACTCTTCCAGTGGTCCAAATATTGTATTGGGAGACAATTCTGAAACTTCTAGCAAAGGCAAAGGTAGCATAGATCTCGAGTTTGGGTCATTCAATAATGTTTTATATGTCCCTAGACTTGCTGCAAACCTACTATCAGTCTATCAAATGACCCATACGGGTCTACCCAAGAGATTCAGCTTTACCCCCAATGATGAGATAGCAGAAATTTCAATAGGAAAAATTATTGCATTTGGTACTGCTGACCACTGTTCTAGAATCTACAAATTTTCTCATTTTGTGACAAACTCCTCACCTTCTGCTCTACTGACCCATGCCAATGAGTGTTGATGTATATGTAACTTCGGAATGTATTTCATCTATGTATTATATATATATATATATTGTACCCTTATTAGAGATGTGTTATTCCTCTATAAGGAAGTGTCGTCATGTGGATTGACAAGTGTCGCAAGTGTGTGTACTTGCCGATGGGTTATTAGACCACCATGTGTGGGGTCGGCCCTGAATTATATATTATATTGTGGATGTACCTAGCTAGACAAGTCAGCCCCATAAGGTCACTGGGCAAACATGTTAGTATAAATAGAGATCAGGAGATCTCTATTTAGATCATTCGGAAAGTCATCTCTCTCTCACTCAGAAAGTGGTGCACTAGTGAGGAGGAGGATCATCAGCGTCTAGGAGACTATCTTAAGTGTATTTTGGTTGTACTTTGGTTGAGCCATTGCTCTCTCTATCTCTGAGGAAGTTGTGGGGTTTTTCACCTTAGGGTTTTCCCCAAGGAAATTCTATGTCTCTTGTCTCTCATACTTTTGATTCTTGTGATGCTTGTCATGCTTATTGTGATTGTTATGCATTGATATACTGTATATGTTATTCTCTCAGTAAAGATCCTAGAGTATTGTGAATTGATGCTCAAAATTTAACATGGTATCAGAGCTAACCTGAGAAGAAGACATTTTGCAGTGATGGAAACTTGAGTTTCTTGTTTATTGGGTTTCTCTCCACAATTTTTGGGAAAGAAGTATAGTAGATTGACTCTACTCATCAAGGAGAATCTATCTATCCAATCAGAATTCAATTCTGAGCATTTTCAGATTTGGCCCTAAACATTAGGGTTTCCACAAAAATAGGAATTTCTGAAATCTGAAGACATAGCTGGAAGCTCCTTGCAAAAATCGAAGTTTAGAGCTTTGGATCGAGATTTTTGGTTGGGTAGATCTCCGAGAAACTCAAACCCTAATTCAGGGCTCTCCCTACTGAACCCGGGAGGACAAAAAGGAAAATCTGAAGGGTAAGACTTTGCTGATCTCAAATTCTGAATACACTAGGCTGATCAGCTTATCAAGGCGCATCTTTCTATCCTTTTAGAAAATTGAAATTCACATTTTGAATTTTTACGGTTTTTTTGACAAACCCTAATCCGAGACGAGATCCAGTTTTCAGCATTTCAAGTGGTAAGACCTAAATCTTTTCTATTTCCATTTGAAGTACTCTTTAAGATGTCTCACCACACCAAGCTTGAGGATAAGCTTTAATGAGATGATAACTTCCGAGCTTGGAAGTATAGGATTGGGTTAATCCTGGAAGAGAATGAGTTGGACTCATATGTAAAAGAAGACATCCCTATCCCAAAGGATGAAGAGGCTAAGGTATTGCATAAGAAAAACTTTGTCAAGGCAAAGAGAATCATTGTTAATTCTATCAAAGACCATCTCATACCCCATATGTCTTCTCTAAAGACACCCAAGGAGATGTTTGACTCTTTGACCAAGCTATTTGAAGGGAAGAACATAAATCTGAAGATGACCCTGCGGAACCAATTGAAAGGAGTAAAGTTTCAGAATGGAGAAACCATTCAATCTTATTTTTCAAGGGTCTCCCAGATCAAGGAACAACTAGAAGTAGTGGATGAAATGGTGGAGAATGGTGAAGTGGTGATGACCACTCTAAATGGCCTACCCAGGTCATGGGATTCCTTTATTCAAGGAATCTGTGCAAGGAAGAAGTTGATCTCCTTGAACAGATTGCGAGAAGAATGCTCTCAAGAAGAAGCTAGGCTTGTGGCCCGAGAAGAAAAGATGGGAAGTGAAGATCAAGCTCTCACAGTACATGCCAGGAAAGACAAGTCCAAGAAGGAATCATCTCATAACAGGAGATTCTCACACCACCATTATCATAAAGATAAGAAAGATCTCAGATGTTTCAATTGCAATGAGAAGGGACACTTTGCTTCAGATTGTCCTAAGAAGAAGAAAGACAACAACAACAACTTCAATAAGAAGAAGAAGAATAACAAAAGAAGATATCATGCTCATGCTGCCGAAGATGATCAACCCCCAAAGAAGAAGGCTAGGGCAGAAAGTGATAGTGATGATGACTCATCAAGTGAAGAAGAATATGTTCTAATTTCTTCTCTCACGGGTACTATCTCCCATGGTTGTAATGATTGGTTGATTGATAGTGGGGATTCCAAACACATGACTGGGTTTAAGGAATCTTTTGTGAATCTATCTGAACATGAATCACCCCATAAGGTGAAACTTGGGGATGATTATCAATACCCAATCAAAGGAAGTGGTGAAGCCTCCTACAACCTAGATTCTGGAAAATCTTTGAAGATGAAAGAAGTCCTTTATGTACCTGGGCTCAAGAAGAACTTACTATCCATCTCTGCATTGGATGAAAAAGGTATGAGGGTTGCATTTGTGGATGGCCAAGTCCTAATGTGGCCAAAGGGAAAGAACATAGATGATGCAGTAGTGATTGGAGAGCAAGAGGGAGGTTTGTATAAATTGAAGGGACAACCTGAACATGCCATGGTACATGAATCCATGGAGCCAAGTGAACTTTGGCATAGAAGACTTGCTCATATGCACTGTAGGGCACTTCCAATTGCAAGCAAGGTTGTAGAGGGTCTTCCTGAGATCAAGACCAAACATGAAGGTGTTTTCAAAGGATGTGCAAAAGGTAAGAACATTAAGAAGGCTTTCCCAAGCAGTGAAAGCAAGGAAAAAGACATCCTGGAAATCATCCACTCAGATGTATGTGGTCCTATGTCATCCAGTTCTCTGAGTGGGTATGTCTACTATGTCTCATTTATTGATGACTTATCCAGGAAGACTTGGGTATACTTCTTGAAGAGCAGAGATGAGGTGTTTGATAAATTCAAAGAATTCAAAATCTTGATGGAGAATCAAATTGACAAGAAGATCAAAACATTCAGATCTAACAATGGTGGAAAATTCACCTCAGGTGACTTCAAGAAGCTTTGTAGTGATTCAGGTATTAAGAGGGAGTTGACTGCTCCTTATAATCCTCAACAGAATGGAATTGCATAAAGGAAGAACAGAACAATCATGGAAGCAGCAAGGGCAATGCTGCATGACCAGGATCTACCAATGCATCTATGGGCAGAAGCAGCTAGAACAGCTGTATATGTTCAGAACAGAACACCCCACAAGATATTGGATAACAAGACACCATAAGAGGTATTTTCTGGTAAGAAGCCTGAAGTCAGCCATCTCAGAATATTTGGTTGTCTAGTATACACTCATGTCCCAAAGGAAAAGAGGACTAAACTAGATCCTTCAGGGAAGAAGGGTATCTTTGTGGGTTACAGTGAAAGCGCGAAGGCTTACAGAATATACTTTCCAGGGTTCAAGAAGATTGATGTCAGCAGGGATGTAACATTTGATGAAAACTCAGCCTTCATCAAATCAAGGAAGGCACCTATCGAAGTTTATGAAGAACCTAAGGAAACTAGATTTCAAGACACTACCATGACTGAAGCAGTTCCAGAAGTTGTTCGTGAGTTTGAAGATCCGCAAGAACCTGTGGATCCACCCCATGAGGATAACTCTCACAAGAGGAAACCTGCATGGGCTGGAGAGCTCATTCAAGATGTATATGTAACTTCAGAATGTATTTCATGTATGTATTTTATATAAATTTATTGTACCCTTATTAGAGATGTGTTATTCCTCTATACGGAAGTGTCGTCATGTGGATTGACAAGTGTCGCAAGTGTGTGTACTTGCCGATGGGTTATTAGACCACCATGTGTGGGGTCGGCCCTGAATTATATATTATAATGTGGATGTACCTAGCTAGACAAGTTGGCCCCATAAGGTCACTGGGCAAACAGGTTAGTATAAATAGAGATCAGGAGATCTCTATTTAGACCATTCAGAAAGTCATCTCTCTCTCACTCAGAAAGTGGCGCACTATTGAGGAGGAGGATCTTCTGTTTCTAGGAGACTATCTCAGGTGTATTTTGGTTGTACTTTGGTTGAGCCATTGCTCTCTCTATCTCTAAGGAAGTTTTGGGGTTTTTCACCTTAGGGTTTTCCCCATGGAAACTCTGTGTCTCTTGTATCTCATGCTTTTGATTCTTGTGATGCTTGTGATGCTTATTGTGATTGTTATGCATTGATATATTGTATATGTTATTCTCTCAGTAAAGATCCTAGAGTATTGTGAATTAATGCTCAAAATTTAACAATGAGTCCAGCAAGCTATGGCATGAAAGATTTGGCCACCTAAACTACAAATATCTTCCCAACTTCATGAGAAAGAGATGGTTATAAGGCTGCCCAATATCAAATTTTCCAAAGGTGTCTGTCAATCCTACATCCTAGGAAAACACTTTGAGCACAAGTATGGGAGATCTACCACTAAGAGAACCACTGCACCATTGGAACTTATACGCATTGATATATCAGGTCCATTTCCTCACGATTCATTGAATTCAACAAAATACATTCTCACATTGATAGATGATTTTAGCAGGTACTGTTGGGTTTATTTCATCAAGCTTAAATCGGAAGTTTTTGGGTTTTTCAATCTATTCAAAGCCTCAGTTGAGAATCTATCTAGTAGGAATATTAAAGTGTTAAGGTCAGATAATGGTGGTGAGTATGTGAAATCAAAGTTTCAACAATTTTGTGCTTCATCGGGCATACAGATGCAACATACAGTTCCATATACACTTCAACAGAATGGGGTTGTTGAGAGAAAGAACAAATCTCTTAAGGAGATGGCCACATGCATGCTTGAGGAAAAAAAAATTTCTCCTAAGCTATGGGATGGAGCAATAAATTGTGCCACCTATATTTAGAATAGAGTGCCACACAAAGCTCTCAAAGGTATCACTCCTTTCGAGGCTTGGACAGGTGAAAAACCGGATATCTCTCATTTCAGGATTTTTGGCTCAAAGGCTTGGGCTAGGATTTCGATTGAGTAGAGGAGGGATATGTAGCCCCAAATCCAACCATGTTTGTTTGTGGGATATTCAGAGGACTCCAAATCATATAAGTTGCTGAATATGACAACTCATAAAGCATTCATCAAAAGAAGTGTGCAGTTTGAGGAAGAGCCCTCTCAGAGCGCAGAAATTGGAGACTCATCTTCACCGCCGACTGAAGAATAAGTAAGTGATGTTGTTGATATTTTTCATTATGATATTTCTGATGATGAGGACCAATTTATTGCAGATGTAAAATAACCTACAAAGCCTAAGTGGGTTGTAAAAACTTTGCAAGCAGCAGGTGAACTAGCAGGCAACCGTCACGACCAAAGGAGGACTAGATCACAGTTTGAGACTGCTCTCAATGTGAATGATCCTTATCTTTCTGAGAAGTGCTATATAATGATAGATTTAGATCCAAAAACATATGAGGATGCCTCACATGATCCTATATTGCATATTTCTATGGATGAGGAGTTTTAGTCATTGCAGAAGAATGAAACTTGCGAGCTAGTCAAGCTCCCCGCGGGCAGAAAGTTGGTAACATGCAAATGGATTTATAAGACTAAATCTGAAACAGATGGTACAACCATTAAGTAAAAGGAAATTTTGGTAGAAAAGAGGTATTATCAAGTCCAAGGACTTGATTATAATGAAACATTTGCACCGGTAGCTCAGAAAGACTCCATTAGACTAGTTTTGGCAGTGGCAGCTTCTAAGCGGTGGGAAGTACAACACATGGATGTGAAAAGTGCATTCCTCCATGGGGAGATTGAAGAAGAGATATATATGCAGAATCCACAGGGGTACACATCAGGTCCAAACCTTGTCTACAAGTTTAAAAAATCTTTGTATGGACTCAAGCAAGCCCCCAGGGCTTAGTATGCGAAGATGGACAATTTTTTGCTGTCACAATCCTTTGTTCAGTGTAAATCTGATCCAAATGTCTATATGAAGTTTACTGATGGTTTTATTATGTTAATAGTGTTGTATGTTGATGAATTGTTGATCATAGGTGACAGCACTGAACAAATAGTATCTCTTAAGACTTCAATGCACCAAGCATTCTCCATGAGTGACTTGGGAAATCTCAAGCAATTTTTGGGGCTTGAAATTTCACAAACAAAAGAAGGTACCAAGGTATGTCAGTCAAAGTATGCTTCTGATCTGTTGAAGAAATTTAAGATGGCTGATTGAAAGCCTTCTAAGACTCCATTCCTTTCTGGAGTCAGAATGGAAGAAGCAGAATCTACACCGCTTTTTGACAGTACACTCTACAGACAATTGATTGACATCTTACTCTACTTGACTCACACTCGTCCAGATCTTGCATATGCTATGAGTGTGGCATCTAGATACATGGAGCAGCCACATGATTTACATTGGAGGGCTGCAAAAAGAATCCTTCATTATGTGCAGGGCACAAAGAGTGATGGGATTCACTATGTGGCAGATTCGAACTTAGATCTCTTGGGTTTCATAGATTCGGATTGGGCTGGTGATAGCCTTGATAGGAAATCGACATCATTATTTGTTTTCATGCTTGGAGGTGGACCTGTTTGCTAGTCTAGCAAGAAACAGAATGCCATAGCACTATCTTCATCGGAGGCAGTGTACAGAGGAGCAGTGAATGCTGCTACACAGTGTGTCTGGTTGCAGGGGATTTTGTCTGAGTTTGAGATTGCTTTCAGTACTCCTATTGTCATTTATTGTGACAAACAGAGCACCATTAGAGTTTCATTTCATCCAGTATAGAGGAGGAGGACCAAGAACATAGAGATTCATATGCACTACATCAGAGGATTGGTGCATGACCAGATCATAGATTTGCAGTATTGTCCCACAGGTGAGCAAACTACAGATATCTTCACCAAGGCTTTCACAGAGAAGACATTCAGCTATCTTAGATCACTGCTTGGGATGGTTGGACATGTGGTGGAGTGAAGGGTTGATCAGAAACCTTTCAATTTTGATATGTCCATGTTTTTAGGGAAGGTTTTTCCCATGAGGTTTTCCTTCTATCCTTGTTTTGTGGACCGACAGTATTTTGTACGGGGTGACCAAGTCTTGTTACTGGGCCCTTAGCATTTTTTATATATTCTGATATTTAGATCATTCAAGTCAGAATTAAGAGGGGGTGTTGGAATATTTAAGAATTCCTACCATTTATTTAATTACATAAGATGCGTTAATTAATCACTTGTTGGTTAATTCTAAGTAATAATTGAGGAAAGTGCCATTGTGTGGCCCACAAGGCAACATGGGAGGATAATATTCCATCTAAGGTGTGTTCTACAAGTCTTCTAGGAAACTTGAGCGCATTCCTAAACATTTTTGGATAATATTTAGGAAGGAGGGCACATTTGTGAAGAAAGATGCTGCTTTTACTACTTTTTCCCCCAAAGGAAAGAGCTAGTCAACCTAGGAAAGTGTTTTTTACACCAAAAACTTTCCTTAACACCATTTCCACTCAAATTTTGTATTTGGCATTGCTTTTACCTATATTTCACCTTCAGCTCACTAATTTAACAATTTGTGAGCTTTTGAGCTGATTTGGAAAGCCAACTTGCAACCTGGGGGGATGGGCAGTTTTAGAAAGTCTGATGGATAGAAGATTCTTTTGGCATCTTTAGCCATTCGAATTATTGTTGTAATTTTATTTAATAACATCTTACAACATTCATATGTTGGATGATGTAATTATTGTTCATGAGAAGTAATACATAAATCTATTCTTGTGCATTATTTTTGTGCCTTTGACCAGTTGTGTGAGATTTTTCATATGAGAGAGTGTAATTTCTTGGAGATTTCTTGGATGTGAGCATGATCACATGGAAAAAAATTGCCATCACTGGTAGAATCATAATATAGGGGGACTAAAAAATGAAAATTACATTCGTGAGCCTCTAGCACAGTTTTGGAAACTGCTTTTGCTACCTAAGGGGTTTTTTGTCTTTTCTAATCCTTTTCCTTTTTGCTCTTTCCATATTGCTTCTAGACTTAGAAATTACATGCATCAAGTAATTTTAAGTAATTAATTGACGAGCTCATAGGTCATCTGTTGGAGATTGAGCTGATCTCTCTTAGTCCATGTAATTTCGATTCTAGGGCGGAGTTCATATCAAAATTCAAGAACCTAGTGCTTCAACTCAAGCAATGTGGTATAGAGAAGGATGAGCAATTAATCCTTACCATTCTGTCAAAACTGAGCTCTGAATACTCAGTATTTGCTTCTACTTTTCATTCTACAAGACTTGCAGTTCCCAAGTAGAACATGCCAACCTTGGATACATTCATTGATTCGCTCACTCAAGAAAAGGACAAGCTGGTCCAAATGAGGGATCAATCACCCTCCACCATATTCAATTACTAGGAACTAGATTCATAAGACAATTTCACCATGGAATATCTTAGACAATGAGAGAAGAAGAATACAGAGAATAAATTATGGAAAACACTATGTATCTTAATCATTGATATGATAACAATATATAATACATCCTCCATGGAGAAAATTGAATTGCTTTGAAGCAATATGGAAAGAGCAAAAAGAAAGGCTTAGAAAAGATAAAAAAAAATCCACTATGTCATTCTAGACTTAGGATAAAATTAATTAATCATTTATGATTAATTTCCTGAGTTTTGACTAGGTAGAATAGGCCAGTTTTGTCTTTTAGTGGACCACATGCTATCCTCATTCACAAAAATGAATTTGGATAGATTCTGGATAAGATTTCCTTGGATTCTATCTGATTTTATTCCATTCCTGAATCAGAAAAACACTATCCAGTTTTAGTTAGCTTTGTCCTGTTTTTTCTGCTTTCTAGTAAAAAATATAAAGCTAGTTTACTTGGAATCTTTTGCCACTTCACCAATTCGAACTCCACATCATATCTAACCTTCTAAAGCTATCATTACATTCCATTTACCTCACTCATGAGCTTCCATACCATACTTGCCAAATTCGTGAGCCTCTAGCATAGTTTTGGAAACTGCTTTTGCCACCTAGAGAGTTTGTTGTCTTTTCTAAGCCTTTCTTTTTGCTCTTTCCATATTGCTTCAAAGCAATTCAATTGTATCCATGGAGGATGTATTATATATTGTTATCATATCAATGAATAATATACATAGTGTTTTCTATAATTTATTCTCTCTATTCTTCTTCTCTCATTGTCTAAATTATTTCATGGTGAAATTCTCTTATGAATCTAGTTCCTAGTAATTGAAAATCTCACATGGTATCAGAGCTAGCTTGATTCAAAACAATTTCCAAGAGTGTTTTTTGCAGGTATTACCATTACCAGGAGCACATTAGTATGGAGAAAAATCAAGCCAAAGATGTGACTCTCACTCCCTTAAATTTCTTTGACTGGAAGGTGCATATGATCATCCAGCTTCGGAGCAAAGGATCGTATAGAGTCACTATGGGGCTTGAAACCAAGCTAGGAGCTATTGCATTAAATCCAAATGGTTCAATAGGCTTGATAAAGCTTATGGGTTACCTTGTCTCTCTATATCTCCATATCTTCTATTCCATATCAATTCTCTATCAAATCCAAATGAAGTGTGGACAAAGCTAGAGTCTCTCTTTGGAAAACAGGACGAGCTCAGAGGTCATTTGTTGGAGATTGAGATGATCTCTCTTAGTCCAAGTAATTTCGATTCTATGGAGGAGTTCATATCAAAATTCAAGAACCTAGTGCTTCAACTCAAGCAATGTGGTATAGATAAAAAGGATGAGCAATTAATCTTTACCATTCTGTCAAAACTGAGCTCTGAATACTCAGTATTTGTGTCTACTTTTCATTCTACAAGACTTGCAGTTCCCAAGTGGAAGATGCCAACCTTGGATGCATTCATTAATTCACTCACTCAAGAAAAGGACAAGCTGGTCTGAATTAGGGATCAATCACCCTCCAAAGACTTTGCACTTGTTTCTCATGGAGCAAAGAGTTTCAAGAATGACAAATCCAAACATAAGATATTGTCAGATGAAGAGGATTCTGATGGAGATTCCAAATCCAAGAAGATGAAGAAGGAGAAGCCCAAGTGTTCTTATTGCTACAAAGGCACTCATCTTGAGAAATCTTGCTTCAAGAAGAAATTAGACATCATGTCCGATATGCTTGAAGAGCATAACATAGATGCTCCTGACTTTGCAATGAAAGAACAAGGCAAGTGTAGCTAGGGTTTTCACCCTAGCTTGTGCAAATGAGCACCTACTAAGGAGAAGGGACTCCTTAGTAGCAGTTCAGAAAAACAGTAAATGAAAGACAATACAGTCAAATGATAATTATTCTAAACATGTGCATAAAACAGAAAAGACAAGATAATAAAAAGGGTTTTTGTATTAATTATACCTCCAATGTGAAGGTTGGTGGAGCTCTTACAGCAGTCCAGGAGGGTTGCTTCCAGCTTTGCTCCTTCTCTTTCTCCAAAGGGTTGGAAATGGGCCAAAAGGGGCACTCAAGGGTGAAAGTAGCTCAAGGGTGAGCTAGGGTTTCAAGAGTGATTTTGGCATAGTAAGGGTGTATTTGACTGTGGATATGAAATGAGGGGCCTCCATCACCTATTTATAGGTTTTTAGTGGTGGAGTGCTGGCCCGTGGTTTTGGGAACCATATGGTTTAGGTCAGCTGTATAGGGTTTTTTCCTCTATTTTCCCTCTTTTTCCTCTTTTTTTATATTTTTTATTCCCTTTTTAGAGGTTTTTTGCTATTTTGGGGGAAAAGGGGGTTTTTTGGCCTTTTGGAGGCTTTTTTAGTGGTTTTGTGGCCTTTTGGAGGCTTTTTAATGGGTTTTTAAGGTATTGGAGGCAAATATGATGGGAAATATGGACAAATGAGTCATGTAATGGGGTAGATGAGGTAGTGAGCACTTTCTGGATGCTAACAGCAAGGTTGTTGTAGAATAAGAACTCTGTCTCAAAGCCTCTCCCAAAGGTAATAATGTTTATGCTTTGAGTGATAAAGTGAAATATAATTCTGATGTCTCTGATATTGATTCACATTCTGATTTATCAGAATTAGAAACCTCCACCTCTTCCTTGGAACAATCTTCAGTAAGTTCATCCAAGTCTACTCTCAAAACTAGTCATTTTTTACTAGCTTCTGACTTATCTTCTAAAAGGTCTTTCCACCATCATTCAATTCTTTTAGATTCTGATTTAGAAGATGATTTACAGTGTGATATGCAGTTCATTACATATCCCATATCATATTCCAAACCTTTGGATGCACAAAAGACCCTACAAACCCCAAGTTCTCCATTTAAGAAACTACACAATTCTATGTTTTTCTACACTGTGTCACTTGCCTCTGTTGCACTTTTGTCTTGCATATATTTCATTGGTTGGACAGCCATTGTTTTGGATTTATTTGGACTGATATTCCACACATCTGGACATGACCCCATCACTCATGGTTCAAAAGTCAAGTCCTCACACTCTCCAGGCTTGCTCAGCTGTATGGGTGATCTAGTTTCTCAAATTTTTTCTACTGAAATTATGTTCGATCATGGAGACTCCACATATTTACTGGTTGTTGATCCATATGACTTACATTCTGATATTTCAGAGCTGCATGATCTCATTTTAAATATCAGAAAGGTTCTACATCAGTTTGAGAAGAAAGTACAAGAACTAGTACACCACATTGCAGCTACAAAAGAAATTGATCATGTTGAGTTCATTGTTTCTCCTTGGGAAGGAGTATGCATAGATCTTCTTTCCATCATTGATTATGTTTCATATTTGTTTAGGTATGTTACAGCAGCAAGAAAAATTCATTTGATGCTCCTCCATCATCAGAAGATGAACTTCATAGAGCTTCAACACATGGTTATTGCCTACACAACATCGATGCACTGATGCATGATCATGACATCCACAATCTCTTCATCACGTCAGTTACTCAGAGGCAGCCCATTTAGCTCATTCAGCTCATTCAAATGAGCAACATGACAATATGAAGACATCAAGCATGTCCATTTTTAAGGGAGGATTTTGTTCCCATGAGGTTTTCCCTGTTTCCTTGGTTTACATGGACTAGTTATTTTTGTATTGGGGTGACCATAAGCATTGTTGCTTGGGCCCTATATTTCTGATATTTTCTAATTCCAATCACATAATGTCAAGATTAAGGGGGTGTGTTGGAACATTTAAAAAACCCACTATGTCATTCTAGAATTAGGATAAAATTAATTAATCATTTATGATTAATTTCCCGAGTTTTGACTAGGTAGAATACGCCAGTTTTGTCTTTTAGTGGACCACATGCTATTCTCATTCACAAAAAAAAAATTTGGATAGATTTTGGATAAGATTTCCTTGGATTTTATCTAAGTTAATTCAATTCCTAAATTAGAAAGACACTATCCAGTTTTAGTTAGCTTTGTCCTGTTTTTTCTGCTTTCTAGTGGATAAGATAAAGCTAGTTTACTTGGAATATTTTGCCACTTGACCAATTCGACCTCCACCTCATATCCGAACTTCTAAATCCATCATTACATTCCATTTACCTCACTCATGAGCTTCCATACCGTACTTTCCAAATTCGTGAGCCTCTAGCACAGTTTTGGAAACGGCTTTTGCCACCTAGGGGGTTTTTTGTCTTTTCTAATCCTTTTATTTTTGCTCTTTCCATATTGCTTCAAATCAATTCGATTTTCTCCATGGAGGATGTATTATACATTGTTACAATATCAATGATTAATATACAGAGTGTTTTCCATAATTTATTCTCTCTATTCTTCTTCTCTCATTGTCTAAAATATTCCATGGTGAAATTGTCTTATGAATCTAGTTCCTAGTAATTGAAAATCTCACATGTTATCAGAGCTAGCTTGATTCAAAACAATTTCCAAGAGTGTTTTTTGCAGGTATTACCATTACCAGGAGCACATCAGTATGGAGCAAAATCAATCCAAAGCTGTGACTCTCACTCCTTTCAATTTCTTTGACTGGAAGGAGCATATGATCATCCAGCTTCAGAGTAAGGGATTTTATAGAGTCACTATGGGGCTTGAAACTGAGCCAAGAGCTATTGCATTAAATTCCAAATGGTTCAATAGGCTTTATGAAGCTTATGGGTTACTCTGTCTCTCTGTATCTCTAGATCTTCTATTCCATATCGATTCTCTATCAACTCCAAATGAAGTGTGGACAAAGCTAGAGTCTCTCTTTGGAAAACAGGACGAGCTCAGAGGTCATTTGTTGGAGATTGAGCTGATCTCTCTTAGTCCAAGTAATTTTGATTCTATGGAGGATTTCATCTTAAAATTCAAGAACCTAGTGCTTCAACTCAAGCAATGTGGTATAGAGAAGAAGGATGAGCAATTAATCCTTACCATTCTGTCAAAACTGAGCTCTAAATACTTAGTATTTGTGTCTACTTTTCATTCTACAAGACTTGCAGTTCCCAAGTGGAAGATGCCAGCCTTGGATGCATTCATTGATTCACTCACTCAAGAAAATGACAAGCTGGTCCAAATGAGGGATCGATCACCCTCCAAAGACTTTGCACTTGTTGCTCATGGAGCAAAGAGTTTCAAGAATGACAACTCCAAACAAAAGATATTGTCAGATGAAGAGGATTCTGATGGAGATTCCAAATCCAAGAAGATGAAGAAGGAGAAGCCCAAGTGTTCTTATTGCTACAAAGGCACTCATCCTGGGAAATCTTGCTTCAAGAAGAAATTCGACAACATGGCCAGGATGCTTGAAGAGCATAACATAGATGTTCTTGACTTTGCAAAGAAAGAAAAAGGCAAGCTTGTTGTAGAACAAGAACTCTGTCCCCAAGCCTCTCCCAAAGGTAATAATGTTTATGCTTTGAGTGCTAGAGTGAAATATAATTATGATGTCTCTAATATTGATTCACATTCTGATATATCAGAATCAGAAACCTCCACCTCTTCCTTGGAACAATATTTAGTCAGTTCATCCAAGTCTACTCTCAAAACTAGTAATTTTTTACTAGCTTCTGACTTGTCTTCTGAAAGGTCTTTCCACCATCATTCGAATATTTTAGATTTTGATTTAGAAGATGATTTACAGTCTGATATGTAGGTCATTACATATCCCATATCATATTCCCAACCTTTGGATGCACAAAATACCCTACAAACCCCAAGTTCTCCAGTTAAGAAACTACACAATTCTATGTTTTCCTACACTGTGTCACTTGCCGCTGTTGCACTTTGGTCTTTCATATATTTCATTGGTTGGAAAGCCATTGTTTTTGCATTATTTGGACTGATATTCCACACATCTAGACATGACCCCATCATTCATGGTTCAAAAGTCAAGTCCTCACACTCTCCAAGCTCGCTCAACTGTTCGGGAGATCTAGTTTCTCAAATGTTTTCTACTGAAATTATGTTCGATCATGGATACTCCACATATTTACTAGTTGCTTCTCCATATGACTTACATTCTGATATTTCAGAGCTGCATGATCTCATTTTAAATATCATAAAGGTTCTACATCAGTTTGAGAAGAAAGTACAAGAACTAGTACACCACATTGCAGCTATAGAAGAAATTTATCCTGTTGAGTTCATTGTTTCTCCTTGGGAAAGAGTATGCATAGATCTTCTTTCCATCATTGATTATGTTTTCAGATTTGATTATGTATGTTACAGCAGCAAGAAAAAATGATTTGATGCTCCTCCATCATCAGAAGATGAACTTCATAGAGCTTCAACACGTGGTTCTTTCCTACACAACATCGATGCACTGATGCATGATCATGACATCCACAATCTCTTCACCAAATCAGTTACTCAGAAGCACCCCATTCAACTCATTCAGCTCATTCACATGAGAAACGTGACAGTATGAAGACATCAAGCATGTCCATTTTTTAGGGAGGGTTTTGTTCCCATGAGGTTTTCCCTATTTCCTCGGTTTACATGGACTAGTTATTTTTGTATTGGGGTGACCATAAGCTTTGTTACTTGGGCCCTATATTTCTGATATTTTTCTGATTCCCACCACATAAATTCAGGCTTAAGGGGGGGTGTTGGAACATTTAAAAAATACACTATGTCATTCTAGACTTAGGATGAAATTAATTAATCATTTATGATTAATTTCCTGAGTTTTGACTAGGTAGAATAGGCCAGTTTTGTCTTTTAGTGGACCACATGCTATTCTCATTCACAAAACCAAATTTGGATAGATTCTGGATAAGATTTCCTTGGATTCTCTCTGATTTTATTCCATTCCTGAATTAGAAAGACACTATTTAGATTTAGTTAACATTGTCCTGTTTTTTCTGCTTTCTAGTGGAAAAGATAAAGCTAGTTTACTTCGAATCTTTTTCCACTTTACCAATTCGACCTCCACATCATATCCAACCTTCTAAATCCATCATTACATTCAATTTACCTCACTCATGAGCTGCCATACCATACTTGCCAAATTCGTCAGCCTCTAGCACAGTTTTGGAAACTGCTTTTGCCACCTAGGGGTTTTTTTGTCTTTTCTAAGCCTTTTCTTTTTGCTCTTTCCATATTGCTTCAAAACAATTCGATTTTCTCCATGGAGGATGTATTATATATTGTTACAATATCAATGAATAATATACGGAGTGTTTTCCATAATTTATTCTCTCTATTCTTCTTTTCTCATTGTCTAAAATATTCCATGGTGAAATTGTCTTATGAATCTAGTTCCTAGTAATTGAACTACTAATTTTGATTTGCAGACTCTATTACTAAGATAGGGAATTCATGGGAAAAATTAATTTGGCATTGCTTTTACCTATATTTCACCTTTAGCTCACTAATTAATCTCTATTTCCATATTGTCTTATGATTCTACCAAGAACTCTCGAAGAAATCAAAGTAATTGAAAGGAGTGAGGATGATCTGCTGTGTATGATCCATTGCTGCAACTGATATAACTTTTGGACTAAAATTAGAACACTTCGTGATTCAAAAATGCGCCTTGCAGAGAATATAAATCACCCGGTGGTTTGATCAATGTGCCCTTCCTGAGACTATTGGATCCTGCAAGAGAATCAATAGATGAAAGGAATAGCTTGATGGCTCTGATACAATGTGAGATTTTCAATTACTAGGAACTAGATTCATAAGACAATTTCACCATGGAATATTTTAGACAATGAGAGAAGAAGAATAGAGAGAATAAATTATGGAAAACACTCTCGAAAATTGCTTTGAATCAAGCTAGCTCTGATACCATCTGCAAGTTTTGGTGTAACGACAAACCTTCACATGACAATCAGATCACATCCAAGAATTCTCTAAGAAATCAGATCTAGCTTGATTCAAAACAATTTCCAAGAGTGTTTTTTGTAGGTATTACTATTACCAGGAGCGCATCAATATGGAGAAAAATCAATCCAAAGCTGTGACTCTCACTCCCTTCAATTTGTTTGACTAGAAGGTGCATATGATCATCCAGCTTCAGAGCAAAGGATTTTATAGAGTCACTATGGGGCTTAAAATTGAGCCAGAAGTTGTTGCATTAAAATCCAAATGGTTCAATAGGCTTGCACAAGCTAGGGTGAAAACCCTAGCTACACTTTCCTTGTTCTTTCATTGCAAAGTCAAGAGCATCTATGTTATGCTCTTCAAGCATCTTGGACATGATGTCTAATTTCTTCTTGAAGCAAGATTTCTCAGGATGAGTGCCTTTGCAGCAATAAGAACACTTGGGCTTCTCCTTCTTCATCTTCTTGGATTTGGAATCTCCATCAGAATCCTCTTCATCTGACAATATCTTCTGTTTGGATTTGTCATTCTTGAAACTCTTTGCTCCATGAGAAACAAGTGCAAAGTTTTTGGAGGGTGATTGATCCCTCATTTGGACCAGCTTGTCCTTTTCTTGAGTGAGTGAATCAATGAATGCATCCAAGGCTGGCATCTTCCACTTGGGAACTGTAAGTCTTGTAGAATGAAAAGTAGACACAAATACTAAGTATTTAGAGCTCAGTTTTGACATAATGGTAAGGATTAATTGCTCATCTTTCTTCCCTATACCACATTGCTTGAGTTTAAGCACTAGGTTCTTGAATTTTGAGATGAACTCCTCCATAGAATCAAAATTACTTGGACTAAGAGAGATCAGCTCAATCTCCAACAAATGACCTTTGAGCTCGTCTTTTTTTCCAAAGAGAGACTATAGCTTTGTCCACACTTCATTTGGCGTTGATAGAGAATCGATATGGAATAGAAGATCTAGAGATACAGAGAGACAAAGTAACCCATAAGCTTCATCAAGCCTATTGAACCATTTGGATTTTAATGCAACAGCTTCTGGCTCAGTTTTAAGCCCCATAGTGACTCTATAAAATCCTTTGCTCCGAAGCTGGATGATCATATACACCTTCTAGTCAAACAAATTGAAGGGAGTGAGAGTCACAGCTTTGGCTTGATTTTTCTCCATACTGATGCGCTCCTAGTAATGGTAATACCTGCAAAAAACACTCTTGGAAATTGTTTTGAATCAAGCTAGATTTGATTTCTTAGAGAATTCTTGGATGTGATTTGATTGTCATGTGAAGGTTTGTCGTTACACCAAAACTTGCAGATGGTATCAGATCTAGATTGATTCAAAGCAATTTTCGAGAGTGTTTTCCATAATTTTTTCTCTCTATTCTTCTTCTCTCATTGTCTAAAATATTCCATGGTGAAATTGTCTTATGAATCTATTTCCTAGTAATTGAAAATTTCACATGGTATTAGATCCATCAAGCTATTCCTTTCATCTATTGATTGTCTTGCAGGATCCAACAGTCTCAGGAAGGGCGCATTGATCAAACCATAGGGTGATTTCTATTCTTTGCAGGGTGCATTTTTGAATCTAGAAGTGTTCTAATTTCAGTCCAAAATTTATATGAGTTGCAGCAATGGATCATACACAGCAGATCATCCTCATTCCTTTCAATTACTTTGATTGGAAAGCACAGATGGAGATTCTACTGAGGAGCAAAGGGCTCTACAGGGTGACCATGGCAACAAAAGCTGAGCCAACCGCAGCAGTGGAGAAATCTAAATGGCATAATCGAAGGGATGAAGCCTATGGGATGTTATGTCTCACTACATCCAGAGATCCCTTATTTCATCTTGATGGCCTCACTTCACCCAATGAAGTATGGCTAAAACATCAATAATTGTTCGGTAAAACCGATGAATTGAGAGGCCACCAATTGGATAACGAGCTAGTCTCTCAAAGTCTACATAATTTCGATAATCTACAAGACTTCTTCTCCAAATTCAAGTCTCTTGTATTGCAGTTGAAGAAATGTGGAATAGACAAGAAAGATGAGCAATTAGTTTTGGCCATTCTCTCCAAGCTTGGCCTGGACTATTCAATCTTTGTTTCCACCTTCCATTCCACCCGGAAAGCAATTAAAAATTGGAAGAGCCCGTCACTTTAAGAATTCATGGAGTCATTAACACAAGAACAAGACAAGATGGTCTTAATGGGAGACATTAAAAATCCATCCAAAGACCATTGTCTAAATGTTGGAGACTCAAATAATTCGAAAGGCAAGAAGAAAGGCAACTTCAAGAAGCCCATCGATGAGCAGAAAGACAAGTAGAATTTTAATGGAGATCCATCAAACTTCCAGAAGAATTCAAACAAGAAGAATGAGAGGACAAACTGCACTTATTGCAGCAAGGGATTTCATCCCAAAAGCTCTTGTATGAAGAAGACCATCGACCAATTAACTCAGGCATTGGAGAAATCCAACATACCTCTCCCAGAGAGCGCAAGAAGGAAGGATGGAGGATCAAATTCCGATGACAAAGAGAGAGTTCATGCACTAATGGCCGGCACTTCCCAATCGTCATCATTCATCATTGATTATGGTACTTCAAGACACATGGTGTCTGCAAGTAAGTATTTTACTTCACTTGACTCTTCCAGTGGTCCAAATATTGTATTGGGAGACAATTCTGAAACATCCTGCAAAGGCAAAGGTAGCATAGATCTCAATTTTGGGTCATTCAATAATGTTTTATATGTCCCTGCACTTGCTGCAAACCTACTGTCAGTCTATCATATGACCCATACAGGGCTTCCCAAGAGAGTCACCTTTACCCCCAGTGATGTTGAGATAGCATAAATTTCAACAGGAAAGATTATTGCATTTGGTACTGTTGACCACTGTTCTAGAATCTACAAGTGTTCTCATTTTGTGCCAAACTCCTCACCTTCTGCTCTATTGACCCATGCCAGTGAGTCCAGCAAGCTATGGCATGAAATATTTGGCCACCTCAACTACAAATACCTTTCCCAACTTCATGAGAAAGAGATGGTTATAGGGCTGCCCAATATCAAATTTTCCAAAGGTGTCTGTCAATCCTACATCCTAGGAAAACACCCTCTGCACAAGTATGGGAGATCTACCACTGAGAGAACCACTGCACCATTGGAACTTATACACACTGATATATCAGGTCCATTTCCTCATGAATCATTGAATTCAGCAAAATACATTCTCACATTCATAGATGATTTTAGCAGGTACTGTTGGGTTTATTTCATCAAGCTTAAATCAGAAGTTTTCGGTTTTTCAAGCTATTCAAAGCCTCAGTTGAGAATCTGTTTGGTAGGAATATTAAAGTGTTAAGGTCTGATAATGGTGGTGAGTATATGAAATCATAGTTTCAGCAATTTTGTGCTTCATCGGGCATACAGATGCAACATACAGTTCCATATAAACCTCATCAGAATGCAGTTGCTGAGAGAAAGAACAGATCTCTTAAGGAGATGGCCACATGCATGCTTGAGGAAAAAGGTTTGTATCCTAAGATATGGGCTGAAGAAATAAATTGTGCCACCTATATTAAGAATAGAGTGCCACACAAATATCTCAAAGGTATCACTCCTTTCAAGGCTTGGATAGGTAAAAAACCGGATATCTCTCATTTCAGGATTTTTGGCTCAAAGGCTTGGGATAAGATTCCGATTGAGAAGAGGAGGGCTATGCAGCCCCAAATCCAACCATGTTTGTTTGTGGGATATTTAGAGGACTCCAAATCATATAATTTTCTGAACATGACAACTCAGAAAGCATTCATCGAAAGAAGTGTGCAGTTTGAGGAAGAACCCTCTCAGAGTGCAGAAATTGGAGACTCATCTTCACGACCGACTGAAGAAGAAGTAAGTGATGTTGTTGATATTTTTCATTCTGATATTTATGATGATGAGGATAAATTTATTGTATATGTAAACTCCCCTACAAGGCCTAAGTTGGCTTCAAAAACTTCGCAAGCAGCAGGTGAACCAGCAGGCACCCCTCAGGACCAAAGGAGGACTAGATCACAGTTTGAGACTGCTCTCAATGTGAATGATCCTTATCTTTCTGACAAGTGCTATATTTTGATAGATTATAATCCAAAAACATATGAGGATTCCTCACATGATCCTACATGGTAGATTTCTATGGATGAGGAGTTTCAGTCATTGCAAAAGAATGAAACTTGGGAGCTAGTCAAGCTCCTCATAGGCAGAAAGTTGGTAAGATGCAAATGGATTTATAAGACTAAATGTGCAGCGGATGGTACAACCATTAAGTACAAGGAAAGGCTGGTAGAAAAGGGGTATTCTCAGGTCCAAGGACTTGATTATAATGAAACATTTGCACCGGTAGCTCAGAAAGACTCCATTAGACTAGTTTTGGCAGTGGCAGCTTCTAAGCGGTGGGAAGTACATCACATGGATGTGAAAAGTGTTTTCCTCCATGGAGAACTTGAAGAAGAGATATATATACATCATCCATAGGGGTACACATAAGATCTAAACCTTGTTTGCAGGTTGAAAAAATATTTGTATGGACTCAAGCAAGCCCCTAGGGCTTGGTATGCGAAGATGGACAGTTTTTTGTTGTCGCAATCCTATGTTCCATGTAAATCTGATCCAAATGTCTATATGAAGTTTTCTGATGGTTTTATTATGTTAATAGTGTTGTATGTTAATTATTTGTTGATCACAGGTGATAGCACTGAACAAATAGCATCTCTTAAGACCGCAATGCACTAAGCATTCTCCATGAGTGACTTGGGAATTCTCAAGCAATTTTTGGGGCTTGAAATTTCACAAACAAAAGAAGGTACCAAGGTATGTCAGTCAAGGTATGCTTCTGATCTGTTGAAGAAGTTTAAGATGGCTGATTGAAATCCTTCTAATACTCCATTCCTTTCTGGAGTTAGAATGGAAGAAGCAAAATCTACACCACTTTTTGACAGTACACTCTATAGACAATTGATTGGCAGCTTACTCTACTTGACTCACACTCGTCCAGATCTTGCATATGCTGTGAGTGTGGCATCTAGATACATGGAGCAGACACATGATTTACATTGGAGGGATGCAAAAAGAATCCTTCATTATGTGCAGGGCACAAAGAGTGATGGTATTCACTATGTGGCAGATTCGAGCTTAGATATCTTGGGTTTCACAGATTCGAATTGGGCTGGTGATAGCCTTGACAGGAAATCCACGTCAGGATTTGTTTTCATGCTTGGAGGTGGCCCTGTCTGCTGGTCTAGCAAGAAATAGAATTTCATAGCACTATCTTCAGTGGAGGCAGTGTACAGAGGAGCAGTGAATGTTGCTACACAGTGTGTCTGGTTGCATGGGATTTTGTCTGAGTTTGAGATTGCTTTCAGTACTCCTACTGTCATTTATTGTAACAACCAGAGTTCCATTAGAGTTTCATGTGATCCAGTACAGAGGCAGAGGACCAAGCACATAGAGATTCATATGAACTACATCAGAGGACTAGTGCATGACATGATCATAGATTTGAAGTATTAGCCCACAGGTGAGCAAACAGCAGATATCTTCACCAAGGCTTTCACAGAGAAGACATTCAGCTTTCTTAGATCACTGCTTGGGATGGTTGGACATGTGGTGGAGTGAATGGTTGACCAGCAACCTTTCAATTTGGATATTTCCATGTTTTGAGGGAAGGTTTTTCCCATGAGGTTTTCCTTATATCCTTGTTTTGTGGATCGACAATATTTTGTACGGGGTGACCAAGTCTTGTTACTGGGCCCTTAGCATTTTTTATATATTCTGATATTTAGATCATTCAAGTCATAGCTAAGAGGGGGTTTTGGAATATTTAATCCTTCCTACCTTTTATTTAATTACATAAGATGCATTAATTAATCACTTGTTGGTTAATTCTATGTAATAATTGAGGAAATTGCCATTGTGTGGCCCAGAAGGCAACATGGGAGGATAAGATTCCATCTGAGATGTGTTCTACAAGTCTCCTAGGTCACTTAGGCGCATTCCTAAACATTTTTGGATAATATTTAGGAAGGAGGGTGCATTTGTGAAGAAAGCTGCTGCTTTTACTGCTTTTTCCCCCAAAGGAAAGAGCTAGTCAACCTAGGAAAGTGTTTTTTACACCAAAAAATTTCCTTAACACCATTGCCATTCAAATTTCGTATTTTTCATTGATTTTACCTATATTTCACCTTCACCTCACTAATTTATCAATTCATGAGCTTTTGAGCAGATTTGGAAAACCAACTTCCCACCTAGGGGGGATGGGCAGTTTTAGAAATTCTGATGGATAGAAGATTCTTTTGGAATCTTTATCCATTCGAATTATTGTTGTAATGTTATTTAATAATAGCCTACAACATTCATATGTTGGCTGATGTAATTATTGTTCATGAGAAGTAATACATAAATCTATTCTTGTGCATTATTTTTGTGCCTTTGACCAGTTGTGTGAGATTTTTCATATGAGAGAGTGTAATTTATTGGATGTGATCTAGCCATTAATTTTTCCAATCCTTGCCCCTTTACCAACTTGGTGGTTTTTATCTCTAGTTCATACTCCAGCAATACAACAATCCATTTGGCTCTCCTTCCTTCAGGGTCTTCCTGGGTGAGGATACTTTTCACGGCATTATTTGGAACATGAGCAATGATGTGTGAGTGGAGGATGTAAACCCTGAAATATTTTAATGACTTTATCAAAGCGTATGCTTGTTTATCCATGATATCATACTTTAGTTCTCCATCCCTCAGCACCCTGCTGAAGAATGCATCGGCTGCTCAACATTCTGGGCATTCTTTTGCAACAACACTCCTGCCACTATATGTTCAGATGCATAGGAAAATATCAGAAAATCCTTGGAGAAATCTGGACTGGCTAATACTGGTTCCTTAGTGATGGATTTGTTGATTCACTTGAATGAATCCTTGGCCTCCTCAGTCCATTTTGTCTGATTCTCATTCTTCAACATATTAGTGACGTTTCTCATTATTTCTGCAAAACTTGGAATAAATCTTCTTAGGAAACCCACTTTCCCTATGAAGGCGTGTACTTCTTTCTTACTTCTTGGCTGCCCCACTTTCTGAATAGCACTAACCCTCTTAGGATCAATCCTGATTCCTTCTTTGGAAATAATATGCCCAAACAATTTGGCTTCTTCTAATGCGAAATGTGACTTTTTGGGGTTAAGGGAAATACCATACTTTCTACATTTGATGAAAACCTACTTCAGATGTTTCAGGTGCTCCTCATCAGATCTTGAGAATACTGTTATATAGTTCATATATACCACAACAAACTTATCTTTCTCCTCAGCAAATGCTATGTCCATTGCATGCTAGAAAGTGGCCCATGCATTCATTAGCCCAAAAGGCATCTTTCCATACATGAAGGTTCCCCAAGGAGTAGTGAAAGCAGTTTTTTCTTGGTCCTTTGGGCACACCTTAATCTGATTGTATCCTGAAAACCCATCCATGGTGGAGATCCTCTCTGCACCTACCGCCTTCTGTAATATATGCTCCATTTTAGGCAGAGGATAATTGTCTTTTAGTGAAGCCTTGTGAAGGTTCCTGAAATATATGCAAATTCTGATCTCACCATTCTTCTTCCTCCCAGGAACCAGATTGGCTATCCATTGGGAATACCTCAGAGTGAATGATTTTTGCATTGAACAATCTTCTGATTTCTTTCTCTATTATATGCAACAGTTTTGGATTTATTCTTCTCAGCTTCTGCTTGAAGGGCTTCTCCCCTGGTTTGATAGGAATAGGGTGTTGTATTATGGAAGTATCATATTCCTTCAGATATTCATAACTCCAGGCAAAAGCATCAACATATTTCTTCATTAATTTTACATACCACTCTTTCTCCTTAGCATTTAGCTTCTTGGACAAGTTCACCATCCGTGGCTCTTCTTTAGTACCCAAGTTTTGGTCTTCTACAGCATCACTGGTGGGTTCAAACTTTGGGTTTTTAGCTACATCATTATGGTCAAACAGTTTCTCTAGGGGTATCAAACCGTTAAGGATTTAATTACTCTTCAATTGAATGATATCCTTTCCACCTAGCATGTTTTTCCATAGTTTGCTTTCATTCTCTTCATCTTCCGATTGCTCTTGGTTTACAAGACCTTCCAAGTTTTCATTATCGGTGTCAATCTGAACACTTGCAAACTCATCAGATAACTCCAAGAACCTCTTAATTTGTAAATAATCATCAAATACCTGCCAGTATTTAGAATTATCTGGAATAGATGGCATGTTCACCACATCCACTTCATATTTCTCTTGAGAAAAGATAGGAGTTTTAAAACCACCAACAGTAGTGGCTAGGGAATCTTCAACCTGATTCTCGCACCTGGGAATCACCCTGATCTTGTGTTCTGTAAGAAAATTTTGAAACATATCCTAGTCTTCATTCCTGTAGGCCCTCATCCTGGGATGTTTGGTTTGATAGCTATCATTCACTTGATTGACCACCAATTCTGAATCTCCAAAAACTTCTATCCTTTTGGCTCCCAAATCCTTCAGAGCTCGTAATCCCAGGAGCAGAGCTTCATATTCGGCCACATTGTTAGTGCATTCAAAAGTTAGCTTATAATACAAAGCTCTAGACTCCCTGTCAGGAGGTATGATCCAAATGTTGAATATTGTAACTTCTAAGAATATTATAATTTGTACATTATTATTCCGGAGATGTTTTATCCCTCCGAGGTAACCCTATCATGTATCCGGAGATGATTATTCCTCTGGGGGTTTGTGGGAACTAGGGTTATTAGACCCACCATGTGGGGGTCGGCCCTGTACTTGTATTTTTGGGGTTATTAGACTTCTCGAGGAGAGGTCGGCCCCATTAGGTATTTTGGTCAGTCGGAAGTTAGTATAAATAGAGGAGGTGAACTCCTCATTAGACACACTTGCAAAAAATAGAAAAGTAGCGCACTTGTCTGGGAGATCTGCTAAGGAGGTAGAGAAGGAGGGAGCACATCTTGTATTTTGGTTGATCATCTTATTGAGGAAAGCTTTGCTGGGTTTTCTACCCCATGAGGGTTTCCCAGGGTATATTCTGTGTCTATCTTGTGATTATGTTTCTTTCAGTGATCTTGCTAGTCCATTTGGTTTAAACTTAACATGGTATTAGAGCTAGACTGAATAGGACATCTTTCACAAGGTAAGAATCTCTCTCTCTCTCTCCGGTGAAGTTTAGGGTTTCAGCAAAAAGTTGGTATTGTTGAATTCTGATTACATGGCTGGATATCCCTTCTCAAGACCATTCTTTTGAGCCCTAGATCGAACTTTTTGGTTGGGTAGAACTCCAGGAAAGTCAAACCCTAATTCTACCAAAAGTTCGATAAACCAGAAATTGGGTTCAGCAAAAAGTTGGAATTGTTGAATTCTGATTACATGGTTGGATATCCCTTCTCAAGACCATTCTTTTGAGCCCTAGATCGAACTTTTTGGTTGGGTAGAACTCCGGGAAAGTCAAACCCTAATTCTACCAAAAGTGCGATAAACCAGAAATTGGGTTTAGCAAAAAGTTGGTATTGTTGAATTCTTATTACATGGCTAGATAGCCCTTCTCAAGACCATTCTTTTGAGCCCTATATTGAACTTTTTGGTTGGATAGAACTCTGGGAAAATCAAACCCCAATTCTATCAAAAGTGCGATAAAACAGAAATTCTGTCCCAGGATCCAGAAAAATAAAAAGGTAATATTTCCAGGTAAGTACTCTCTATCTCTTGGACTCCCCCAAGAGAAGATGGCTCCAAACACTAAGCTTGAAGACAAGCTAGAAGGTTTAGAGAATTTCCGGGCATGGAAATACAGAATTGGTCTCATTCTTGAAGAGAATGATCTTGCTCATTATATCAAGGATGAAGTTGCAGAACCAGAAGGAGATGAAGCCAAAGAGAAGCATAGGAAGGATTTGATTAGAGCAAAGAGAATCATAGCTGATTCTATTAAAGACCACTTGATTCCCCAAGTGGCCTCCAAGAAGACTCCAAAGGAAATGTATGATGCCCTAGGAAGAATGTATGAAGGAAAGAACATCAATAGGAAGATGAACCTAAGGACTCAGTAGAAGAGTACCAAGATGCACAAATGAGAATCCATTCAATACTACTTCTCAAGGGTCTCACTAATCAAGGAGCAACTAAATGCCATTGGTGATACTCTTGATGAAGATGAACTTGTGATGACAACTCTAAATGGTCTCACTAGACCTTGGGAATCATTCATACAAACCATGTGTGCCAGAAAAGAAAGCATGAAGTTTGATGTAGTATGGGAGGATTGTGTTCAAGAAGAGGCTAGGGTAGCCAATATAGAAGCTCTTCTCAAAGAGGATGACCAAGCCTTGGCCACCCACACCAAAAGAGGCAAGAGGGGCCACTTCAAGAAAGTGAATCACAAGAAGCCTCAACCCTCTCATAGATTCAAAAGGAAAGGGGGAACAAACTCAGAAAGAGATCTCTCCATAGTCCAATGTTATAATTGTTTCAAACTTGGACACTATGCTAGAGATTACACTCTTCCAGAAATGAAGAAGAAGAAGTTTGTTCACAAAAGACATCATGCACATATGGCAGAAGATGAGAGTGAAGAAGAAGAAGAAGAAGAAGAAGAAGATGAAAGGCCTCAAAAGAAAAGATCTAAAGTAAAAGGAGAAGATCCAGAAGAATATGTCCTATTCTCTGCACTCTCTGGATCTGTGTCTCCTGGAGAAGATACATGGCTCATTGATAGTGGTGCTTCAAAACACATGACAGGTCAAATGAAATCTCTCTCAGGACTTGAAGAAAAGTCTTCCCCTCAAAAGGTATCTCTAGGAGATGATTATCAATATCCCATCAAGGGAATTGGTGAAGCAAGCTACAAGCTTGATTCTGGAACACCCTTGAAAATGAAAGAAGTTTTTAAAGAAGAGCCTACTCTCTATCTCAAAACTAGATAAGAAAGGTTTTAGAGTGGTTTTCATAGATGGACAAGTACTCATGTGGTCCAAAGGAAAATCAATCAAAGATGCAGTTATCATTGGTGAAGAAGAGGGAGGTCTCTATAAACTCAAGGGTCACCCAGAAGCTGTCCTTGCTCATGAAGTTTCTAGCCCCAGTGAGTTATGGCATAGAAGATTAGGTCACATTAACTACAAAACCTTACCCTATGTAAGTAAGGTGGTCATAGGATTACCAGATTTGAAGGCTGATCATGATGGCTCATGTAAAGGATGTAAGAAAGGGAAGAATGTCAAGAACCCCTTTCCAAAGAGTGAAACAAAGACTAAGAACATTTTGGAGCTAATTCACTCAGATGTATGTGGACCAATGCCCACCACATCTCTAAGTGGGTTTGAATACTATCTTTCATTCATTGATGACTATTCAAGGAAAACTTGGATATACTTCCTAAAAGGTAAGAATGAAGTCTTTGGAAAATTCAAAGAGTTCAAGGCTCTAATAGAAAATCTCTCAGATAAGAGAATCAAGATTCTCAGAACAGATAATGGCGGAGAATATACTTCAAAGGACTTTGAAGACTTCTGTAAAGAAGCTGGAATTAAGAGGGAATTAACCACTCCTTACAATCCCCAACAAAATGGGGTGGCTGAGAGGAAAAATAGAACTATCATGGAAGCTGTAAAGACTATGATACATGACCAAGATATTCCCATGTATCTATGGGCTGAAGCAGCTAAGATAGCAGTATATGTGCAAAATAGACTATCTCATAGTGCTCTTGATTTCAAAACTCCAGAAGAGGTGTTTACAGGAAAGAAGCCTGAGGTAAGTCATCTTAAAATATTTGGGTGTCCTGTGTACATCCACATTCCAAAAGAAAAGAGAACCAAGTTGGATCCTTCTGGTAAGAAGGGGATGTTTGTTGGTTATTGTGAATCATCCAAAGCCTTCAGAATCTACATACCAGGTTTTCATCATATAGAAATAAGTAGAGATGTAACTTTTGATGAAGAAGCAGCTCTCAAGAAATCTAGGAAGTGCCAACTTGAAGAAATTTATGAAGAAGATACATCTCCTAGAATCACAGAGGCTGTGCACATTCCTGAAGATGATGCACCAGAGGATCATGACATGTTGGAACCACAAGAACTCCCTATTACAGATTTATCTAAGAAAAGAAGGCCATCATGGGCTAGAGATATTATTCAAGGAGCTGAAAGATATGGAGCTCCTGAAGGCTCCACTAGAGAAAGAAAGAAACCAAAGCTAGTGTCCAACTATATGGCCTTGATGTGTGACCTTGTAGATCAACAACCTACTAGCTATGAAGAGGCAGCTCAAAAGAAAGAATGGGTAGAAGCAATGAAAGAAGAATATCAGTCAATAATGAAAAATGATGTTTGTGATATAGTTCCCAAACCAAAAGATAAAAGTGTGGTTTCTTCCAAATGGATTTTCAAAATAAAACATGCTGCAGATGGTAGCATTGAAAAATACAAGGCAAGATTTGTAGCCAAAGGATTCTCTCAGAAGGAGGGAATTGACTATGAAGAAAATTTTTCACCAGTTGCTAGGTATACTTCAATTAGAACTATCATGGCACTTGCATTTATGATGAAGTGGAAATTACATCAAATGGATGTAAAGACAACTTTTCTGAATGGTGTAATTGAAGAAGAAGTATACATAGAACAACCACAAGGGTTTGAAGTTAAAGACGGGAGGACTCATATGGATTGAAGCAAGCTCCCCGAGCTTGGTACGGAAGGATCGACAATTTTCTTAACAAGCATGGGCTTTACCAAGAGTAAAGCTGACCCCAATCTTTATCTCAAAGTAATGGATGATGAACCAGTTATATTGTTGTTATATGTAGATGATCTATTTCTAACCGGAAATGAGAAACAAATTATTGAAAGCAAGAAGAAGCTTTCTTCAGAATTTGAGATGAAAGATCTCGGATTAATGCACTACTTCTTAGGTCTAGAAGTATGGCAAGATCCAAAAGGAATCTTTCTAAATCAAGGTAAGTATGCTGTGGAGATTCTAAAAAGGTTTGACATGTTGGAGTGTAAATCCATGGCCACTCCCATGGACTCCAACTTGAAGTTATTAGTTAATGACTCATCATAATTAGTGGAGCTAACTCTATATAGACAAATCATTGGGTCATTGATGTATTTAACAAACACTAGGCCAGATATATGCTTTGCTGTAAATACTCTAAGTTAGTATCTAGTAGAACCTAGAAAGGTTCACTTAATAGCTGCAAAGCATGTAATGAGATACCTAAAAGGTACATTAGATTTTGGTCTATATTATTATGGAGGTCATGAACTCAGATTAAATGGTTACTCAGATTCTGATTGGGCAGGAAGTGTCTCAGATAGAAAGAGTACTTCAGGTGGATGTTATGGTCTTGGATCTGCCATGATCTCATGGTTCAGTAAGAAACAATCTAGTGTGGCCCTCAGTACTGCTGAAGCAGAATATAAAGCTGCCTGCTCTGCCAGCTGTGAAGCAGTATGGCTTCAGAAACTATTATCTGGAGTGTTTGACCTAGAAATGGATCCCACTGTGATTATGTGTGACAATCAAAGCTGCATTAAGATGACAGAAAATCTTGTTTTCCACAATAAGTCAAAACACATAGAGATATGATACTTCTATATACGAGACATGGTGTAGAGAGGAGCTATCAAGCTTGAGTATGTGAGTACTGAGGATCAAATTGCTGACATCTTGACCAAACCTCTGTCTCGAGTAAAATTTGAATACTTCTGAGACAAACTCGGAGTAGTTCAAAAGGACCCTCCTCGAAAGGGGGAGTAGTATAATCTCTGTTGATGAGTTTGTCTCATCAACAACAAAGATAGTTGATGAGAATACCTGTCTACTACACCTGGACACTCAGACATATTTAGATTTAGGACTCTTATATTTCTTTTGATGCTAGATGTATACATGCTTTTGATGATAGATGTATTAGTAAGAATACATGCTTTTGATACTAGATGTATTAGTAAGAATACATGCTTTTGATACTAGATGTATTAGTGAGAATACATGCTTTTGATGATAGATGTATTAGTAAGAATACATGCTTTTGATACTAGATGTATTAGTGAGAATACATGCTTTTGATGATAGATGTATTAGTGAGAATACATGCTTTTGATGATAGATGTATTAGTGAGAATACATGTGGGGATTGTATCATCCTTGAACACAAGTTCTAAAGTGAGCCATAGACAAGTGTCTCCAAGAAAGAAGAGGGATTGTATCATCCTTGAACACAAGTTCTAAAGTGATCCATAGACAAGTGTCTCCGAGAAAGAAGAGGGATTGTATCATCCTTGAACACTTGTTCTAAAAGAGAGTCGTAGATATATGTCTTCGAAAATGAAGTCCTTGGTGGACATGAGAGGATTGGATCATCCCTGGACTTCAGTCCTAAAGAGAGCCGTAGACATGATGTCTCTGAGAATGAAGTCCTGAATGAACAGGTAGGGGATTGCATCTTCCCTGGACTTTGGTCCCAGAATTGAGCCATAGACCGATGTCTCCGAAAATTGAAGATAGGACTGCATCGTCCCTGAACTATGTTCAAAATGTACGTGAGGACTGCATCGTCAATGAACTGGGTTCAAAATGTACGTGAAGACTGCATCATCCATGAACTAGGTTCAAAATGTACGTGAGGACTGCATCGTCCATGAACTGGGTTCAAAATGTACGTGAGGACTGCATTGTCCATGAACTGGGTTCAAAATGTATGTGAGGAATGCATTTGTCCATGAACTGGGTTCAAAATGTACATGAGGACTGCATCGTCCATGAACTGGGTTCAAAATGTACATGAGGACTGCATCGTCCATGAATTGGGTTCAAAATGTACGTGAGGACTGCATCGTCCATGAACTGGGTTCAAAATGTACATGATGGGATTGCATCGTCCCTAGACATGAGACTTGTCTTAAAGTGATAAGGACTGATCATCCTGGAACTTGATCTGGATTGTATCATCCATGGACCTATGTCCTAAAGAGATCAAGATTGAGCATCCTATAAACTGCTGATCGTGTGATGACGATGTTGCTAATCGTGTGATGATGATGCTGCTAACCATGTGATGACGATGCTACTGATCGTGTGATGACGATGTTGTTGATCGTGTGATGACGAGGCTGCTGATCGTGTGATGACGATGCTACTGATTGTGTGATGATGATGCTGCTGATTGTGTGATGACGAGGCTTATGATCGTGTGATGATGATGCTGCTGATCATGTGATGACGATGCTGATGATTGTGTGATGACGATACTGATGATGTTGATGTTCTAGTAACTGGCTGAGTTACTGATAATGATGAATTGAAGAAAGCTTCCGATGATTTATAGATGTATCATGTATAATGTAGTCGATGACTCCTTGTTCCTGTAGATGTTGTTATAATATCCTTCTCGTTAAGGGGGAGTGTTGAATATTATAACTTCTAAGAATATTATAATTTGTACATTATTATTCCAGAGATGTTTTATCCCTCCGAGGTAACCCTATCATGTATCCGGAGATGATTATTCCTCCGGGGGTTTGTGGGAACTAAGGTTATTAGACCCACCATGTGGGGGTCGGCCCTGTACTTGTATTTTTTGGGTTATTAGACTTCTCCAGTAGAGGTAGGCCCCATTAGGTATTTTTGTCAGTCGAGAGTTAGTATAAATAGAGGAGGTGAACTCCTCATTAGACACACTTGCAAAAAACAGAAAAGTAGCGCACTTGTCTAGGAGATCTGCTAAGGAGGTAGAGAAGGAGGGAGCACATCTTGTATTTTGGTTTATCATCTTATTGAGGAAAGCTTTGCTGGGTTTTCTACCCCATGAGGGTTTCCCAAGGTATATTCTGTGTCTATCTTGTGATTATGTTTCTTTCAGTGATCTTGCTAGTCTATTTGGTTTAAACTTAACACCAAACCCCTGCTCCAGCACCATTTTTGCTCAAGGATCCATCAAAGTACATGAACTATAGGCCTTCTTCATTTTTCTGTTTCTCTGAGGCTTCATATCTTGCTGCAAACTCTTTATCTTCATTAAATTCAATACATGTGGGAGGCTTCCGATCAATATGCGGGCCATCATTGAAGAAGATAGAGGATCATATGTCTGTGCCTACAGCGTATATAGGGTGATTTTCAGGCTTGTCTGCACTGCTGACAGCATAAGCCATCATCTTCTCTCTATACAGTCTTCTATTGCTCCGAAAAAGAGGTATAGTGGCATAAGACAAGTCCATCTGCATAGTCCCTTTCAATTTTGAAATCCAGGACCTTGACAATAGCATCCCAAACTTAGCAAGCACATCAGCCACTACCACATCCATCATAATGTTTTTAGCTGGGATTTGGGCAAGGGTCACTACCATATTCTTTATTAGCCCCAGCCATTGCACCTTTTTGGATTCAAAAGAATAGAGGTATTTGTATGGTCTGGTAAATTCTAGCCCTAATTGATCCATCACGGATTTTGGTATCAGATTGTGTGATGCCCCAAAATCTATTAATGCATTGTGTAAGGTATTGCCATGGACATTCAAACTTAAATAAAATGGGGGAACTTCTTCATTATCTGGCTCTTTAAGCTTGGACCCAAAAATTATGGTTGGAGCATCCTCTGTCACCTCTAATATGTCATGCAAACAATCACCTTGACCCTTTACCATGCTAGCTATACCCCCCTGTATTCATTGTTCCTTAGCAACTCATTTAGGGGAATAGAGATCTTCACCTTGGACAGTTTTGCCTTTAGACTGAAGGTTGAAACTGGTTTCGCTACTTCAATGGCTTCTGGATGTCTAACTTCTTTGGAAGGCTTCCCCTTATCCTCTGGTGCTTTCTATGCAGCAACCTCCTGCTGCTTCTCCTTTGGATTTTCTGCATCTTGCTGAGTATTAGAGGGCTGAGTGTGGCCAATATTTCCTTTGTTTATCGTTACATCCCAGTTCCTTAGCTTCATCCTTCTTTTAATATCATCTCCATCATTTTGATAACCCATCTGGTACTGCTCATAATCTTACTCAGGGCTTTGGCTAGTGCTCTCCCTGGTGAAAAAATCATGCTCTCTTTCGGTCAAAAGTACCTCATGGTCCAGAGAGTCTAAGATATGAATATGATCACCCATGGGATCTTCAAGACCTTCTTGATCAACTAAATTTTCAGGGAAATGAGGCCTTATCTGTTGGTCATCAGGGTTCCTCTGATTTCTTTGAGGGAGTGGGCTTCTAAAATTAGCATTTCTTATTTGGTTTTTCGGCTGATCTCTAATGGGAGGCTTGTTATCCAAGGCTAGCCTATCCATCATTTTTTTCCATAGCCTTCATCATTGTATCGAACTTTGCATCACTAGAAGAGGAGGAGGTAGAGGTTTGGGTCTCTTGTTTCGTTTTGTCTAATTCAGCTTTACCCTTCATCTTTCCTGAAGCCATCATTTTTGCCTCCACCTCTATGGCATCTTTCAGCATAGCAGGCAGGGAGGCCGATTTTCTTTCTCTCAATGTACATGAAAAATCTCCATCAAAGGCATCTGCATAAGGGAGCTTTCCCGTGCCTACTGAAGGCCTTAGATCACCTAGAATGGAATTTTATGCCTTCATAAACCTAGCAGAAAACTCATGAACATATTCAAAACCTCATTTCTTCAAATGATTATACTGAGATAGGACTATGGCAGGACTCCTTATCATCTCCCACCTCTCAAAGAATAATGCCTTAAAGGATGCAAAATCATGGATAGAAGCATTTGGCAACTTCCTGAACCATTTCTTAGGTTCTCCAAACAAACTCTGGGAAAACAGCCTCATTTTAGCATCATCATAATCTACTTCCTCCAAATCAACGTAATCTTCAAATCTGTCTACATGCTGCCTAGCGGAATATTCTCCTTCTCCATCATAAGAGACAATCCTTTGGGAATAGTTCTTAAAGAGGTCATGCAAAATAGTTGGTAGGACTAAATGTGCAAATCTAGAAGCCATGAGTGTAGGTGGATTTTGGGCTTAGGGGGTGATATTCTGAAGGATATTCTAGGCAAGATTACTGGCAAGGTTTATGGTATGTGGCTGGGGAATTTGAGAATGCAATTTGGCCCTTTCATCTTTGACAATACCTTTCAAGCACCACACAGGATCTAGCAAATATAACTTAGTATCATCCAAACCCACTTCACCTAGGTTTAGATATGATTCAGATCTTGATCTTGGCAACAATCTCCCAAGGTCTATCTCCACATATAACTCTTGAAAAACATATGATTCTTCTTTAGACACAATTCTTTCACTACTAGAAACATTAGCCTTTTATTTTCCAATCTTATGTCTGAGCAAACTTTTTGGGTTATCCACACCTAGCAAAATTTCTGAAAAAGGATTACCTCGGGTATGGATCTTCTTGGAGGCCAGGATGCCCTTTGAGACTTCTTTAGAAAAGGACTTTGGCCCGCTGGTCTTCTCCAGCGGAGTCTCCTTTGAATATAATCATCAATGAGTGGAGTCGCCAGGGAAAAAACACACAACCTTATCAAAATTTGGAAACCTCTGTTTTCCCACAGAAATTTCTCTTTCTTTGAAACTAGGACTTCTTTGGCATTCACCCAGGGATGATAATACAATCATCCCCGGCAGCGGCACCAATTTGTTAACACACAAATTGTACCCCCTACATTGAGGGAGAGGGTAAGTCGGGGAAACCACTAACCACTTAAGACTTATGCTACTGACCCAGCACAGTCAAAGAGGGCTCTCTCTACAAACATAAGAAAAACTAGAAATAATCAAAGGTGTCAACAATGAAAACATACACCAGCATTCATTCCTTAAGATAATCATTCACACATGTTTAGAGGATCACATCTCTATCAGGACAGATTGGTTTTAAAGATTGTTGGTTAGAAAACAACATGGATTTCTATTGGGCCAATGGAGTCAAATTAAACAAAACATGAACATCATTAACAAATACTTTGCAAATACATTCATACAAGGGCAAGGTAGCCACCAGCTTGCAGTCAAAAATGCTTTTAGTTGGTGATTTAGAAGAGAAATGAATAGTCCGTCAGTATAAAGCATGGGAACATGAATTCTATATTGACTTTAGTAGAAAACAGTAGTGGAATGCTTGATATGATCTGAACAGAGCATAATTTATATGAATTCCATTCAAATACTACACTGAACCAAACATGAATAAGCAATTACAAAATGGATTGACAAAGAAAGGAACAGAATTCGCATGGGAAAAAGAAAGAACAGATTGCAAGACCAATGACATAGGAATCCTTGATAAAACACATGATCGGCTCTGTCAACTTTATTCAAGATAACTCAAAATGTCTTTCATAGAGAATTATACAATTCTTACAAAAAAATTTCAACCATTTTTCATTCAATTACATAACATATATAGCTGCCTAGAGCCTCTTGTTCGACCTTCTCATACTTGAAAACAGTTATAACAAAATGCCACCTCATCAAGACATATTCGCCACTATAAAAAATGGGCGAAGTAGGCCTAACTGTTTTTCATATTCACGAGTCCTTTTTCTAGATGACTTCTAACTTCAAAAATAAAAGACAAAAGGATAGTAAAGTAATTGCACCAGCTGACTATTCCCAATAGCTGCCTCAAAAAATATTACAATTTACTTCAAAAATGAAAATGCTGCGGAAGTGTTTGGAAATAACAACAACTTCTTGAAAAATAAAAAATCCCAACGACTATTGTGCAGGATGAAGAGTGTGTCTCATTTGTCCATATCTTTCCACAATGGTCCATAGCTCGCCAGATGGAAGGTCATATTCAACCATCTTCTTTCACCATAACCCTTACCTTGATGTGTTCAACCATATCCTTCACCATAACCCTTACCTTGATGTGATCTGAATAGGAAATTGGGGGAAGTCTCTCACCAATAGCAACCAACCTGTTCAGGATTTCGAAATCTTCTGAGAGCTTGTCTATCAAAATTTTGTCGGTGAGTAGATGGTTCAGATGTTTTAATTTGGCATGATTCATTCTTATGTTGAAAAGAAAATTCTTATATGCATTTTGGGAAATTAGCTCCTGATTATCATCTTAGAACTCAGGTAATCCCATTTCGACCAGCTTCCCAAACTGCCCTTTGAATCCTGCTACCTGCCTCTTCATTTCCTTGGCCCTGGCTTCCACACCTTCGACCTGCACATGTTTCCCGAGGACTCTTCTTTCCGCCACCATTGCCGTGATCCAGTTCCCAACATTCAAGGTTTTCCTTTCTTCCTCTGATAATCCATTTAGAAAAGTAAGAGCGTTCTATGACGTCTCTTTGGGATTTCAACTTAGAGTTTCTATCATGGCCATGAAACTTGTAAAAGCATCACTGACTGTTTTCTCCTTTATTCTCATAAAATCCAGGTACGGCCTAAACTCTTCAGCTACTTTGATAATCTGATCCCACACCTTATGTTTGCACCCTTGCATAGCCGCCTGACCTATAACTTGATGATAAATCTTTTTATTAACTTCCCTTAGGGTGTTTTATTTCTCAAGTAGGGATCTCGTCTCTGCATCTCTTTTTGCACACTCCTCTTCCAATATCCTAGCTTTTTCCTTCAATTCGCTAATCTCAACATCCTTCAGACTAATATGGGACATAAACCACACAAGGCTATTAGTATCACTTCGCCTCCACTTTGAGTTACACTTGATGACCGCATGTCCAAATTGGACAAGTTACTTTTCAAATCACTTATCTGATTCTCCAAGCTTATTTTCTCCTTTTCCCAACTGTCTTCTTTCTCAACGAACTTTAGCAATGTTGCTTTACAATCACTCAATTCCTTAGATAAATTTTCCTTCTCTATCTCCAGGTCTGTCTCCTCTAGAGCCTAGATCAGCTGTATATTTGGGACCTTACCCCTTTTCTGTAGTTTTTGAATCAGGTTATCCTTTTCTATTAACAACTGCTTGCTGGATTTCCCTCCGTCATCATTTTCAACCAAGTCAAATTGAAGTTTCTTGACCTTCTATTGAAAATATTTCTTTTCAAACCTCTCTTGCCTTAATTGGCCTTCTAAGTTATTTACAGTGGCCTCCAGATTATCAACATTCAATGATGCTCGTACGAAATCATCATATATGAAATCCCCTATCTAGTTATGAAACTAGATCTTATCCAGCACCGGTATCTTCTTCCAATTGACATTCACTTCAGTCACCTTGTCCTCTGTTGATATTGCTAGGTCCAAAGTGTTATCCCTTATATCTCTGCTAGTCGTCAAAGAAGCTTAGAAACTAAACAAACTCTTGTCTCTTGGCATCAAATCAAACAACTTTTGGGCCAAAACCTGTTTATTCTATTCATACTGTTTGCACAGGTCGTCCCTAGATCGAAACTCCCTGGCTTCATCCCCTTATCTAACCTCTTGAAAATTGTATTCTCAAATTTGGACCTTTGGATCCGAAGGCTCTTCTTCCTCACTTTTAACATTTCCATCCGAGGTCACCATGGCATCCTGCATCCCGACATTTAGTCTCTGGTCTTCACTCTATCCTTCATTTCCTTCCAAAACAATCAATTCGTCTGAGGTCTCCATTTCGAACCTTTTTTCTTCATTTTCTTCCTCACCGTCTGCATCCAGAACTTCATGCAATTTCTTTTCCTTCCAACATCCGAAGTGTTTAGAACTTGCTCGACGTACATTTCCAAATCTGACAAAACTAGGTCACCCACTTACGAATCCATGACCTCCTCCTCATGTTCACAGCGAAGCAAATTCTTCCCTTTCAATGATCCTTCCGACTCCTGGTGTTCAAAGCCGCTTAGGTTACATAAATTTCTCCTCTTAGAAATAATGTGCAAGGGATCATAAGCAATTGTGACGTCCTTTTTAAATCCCATAATTTCCAGAAATCTCTCTACCTCTACCTGGGCATCCTTGCTTTTTATAACAAAAGGGCCCACTTTCCACGGATATTTTACATCTGTGACTTTCTTGAATTTCAGGAATTGGTCATCCTCCAAAATTAACTTCTGCCTGACGAACTCGAGAGAAAAAACCCTCAAAGGTAGGAAGGAATGAAAAATACAGGGCTCGTTTGTGAAGATGTATAACTTGATCAATGTAGCATCCTTCAACAGAAACCAGTCACCAACTTCCAACTCATCCTTCAACTACATCATTGATTTCATCTTTGGAAACACCCTGGGTAGTTCCTCTCCAAAAATGACTTTATAAACAGCAGATAAAATATAGTTCATGTAATTAAAGAGATTATCTTCCAAAGAATCTATGTCAAGCAATGGGGAAAACTGCAAAATTTCTACACTGCTACACATAACCATTTCACCAGTTGTGTTTGATACTTGAAATACCTAGTATTTGGAAATTTGCTTAACTGTACATGTATTCTCACGGCCAAAAATTCCTCGAACTTGAGGGATGGGATGGGTCCATTTTCATACCTCGACGAACTGATGCTAATCCTAAAAAGCAAACTCAACTAAACCTCGGTTACCCAAAAATCTATATCTAGTCCTAGAAATTGAGCCTGGGAATTGTCATCAAAAAGGCTGACATCTAACGGGTAAGGGATTTTTGTGATTTCTAAGCCGGGTTTTAGGCATGTGGCCAAAAACGCTTGGCGGCTTTCAGCGGTAATTTGGCGAAACAAGGCGATGATCGACTCTTCGAAAAAACCCTCTAACTCAAGGTGCTACGACTCGGGAATGGTAAAAGAACTCCTAATGACTAAGGCATCTACTATAAAGATGATTCTAGATTGAGTGGCATCCATGATTTTCCTTTGGGATTCTAAGTAATTTATTGAACACCACAACATGGACTCGGGAAAAAGAATTACCTGGTCGAGGCAAAAGAAGACAAATAACGACGTAAAATCCCCATGTATATCCATACCATGCTCAAGTAAGGCCTTCAAACAACCCAGTAGCTGATCCAACAGAAAAACCTCCAAATCGTGCCTAACCAAAATCAGAGGATAAGACCATAATGGCAAAAGTATTGATGATAGGTGCGGTCCCCTTGGAAAAGACAAAACTTCTTACCCCAACTGAAAAATCTTTTCATATAGCCAACTATTGGGTTGTAGAAAGTGTGATTCCCTTCAAATATTTCTGCCCTACTACTGACCCAGCAAGTCTACTTCAGCTACCACTCCTTTGGTTTTTTATCAGACTGCAGCTCTGCTTGCATCCTGGCCAATTGTTCTCCAAAGGAGCTGCAGGTAGTCTGTTTATCTCCTCTTCCACTCAGATCAAGCATGGGGATTGAACATTTGCGATAGGATTCAAATAGAACATGGAATTCACCTAGGTTCAAAACCTTATAGAACCCAGCAAGACTGAAACAACCATCCTCACGAGCCTCTTTGTGCACTGACCGAGATTCTGCAACATGGGAGGCAGCCTCAACGTCAGAACTATTTATAGCATCACTCTTTTGGATTCTTAAGATCCCAGGGTTGAAAACCTGATTTTGCTCTAGAGATTCAAAAAAGAGTTCACCATGGTTTCCAAAGGGCTCAAAAAAAGGCCCTCTTCTCAAAACCAGGACTCTAGGCTTGGAAAACCTGCATAAAAATCATGGTGACCATCCTTATTTTCCTCTAGCAGCTCCATTATCTGGTCAACCTGCTGAAAGTGTGTGTCAAGACCAAGGAATTCCACATGGACCTCATAATCTTCTTCACCTTTAGTCCAAAAAGGAAACTCTTCTTATTGGGAAACTCCCAGGACCCCTTGATCACCAGTCCCCTCTCCTTCGCTTGGGTGAGGGAAATGCTCTTCATGCAAGGTCTTCAAGATTTATTCACTCATGGCCTTAGGAATGCTCCTTATTCCGGTGAATGATTCAGATTCGGGAAACAGGGTTCCACCACCCTCAAGCCCAGTATTTTCATGGCTTTCAATGGTGAAATTAAGGGCTACTGCTGAGCCTTCTTCCCCGTCTCTTCCTTCTACATAGTGGAACTAACTACATCGTAGTTTGTTTCCTTCATTTATTTCCATAACTTTTATGACCTCTTCATCTCTATATTCATCATATAGGGGTGCGCCAAATCCTTCTTCCAAACTTTGCACTGTAGAACTCTCCATCTGCTAAGTGACATCTGCATAAAACAAATTAACAACATCCTCTCCTTGTATATGGCTGATTCGACCATCTCCTCACTCACCATAAGAAAACAAAGCAGATCCTTCATGCCCCCCTGTCTCCTTGATCTCCACCTTCTTTCTTAGTTCATCCTTACCTCCCTGCTCTAAGCTTTTTCTAGACACTCTGATATTGTCTTCAACCTCCAATGAATCAATGAACATACGTTGCAATGTGAAAAACTTTCTTTCCAACAGAAGGAAAGATAACTCGGATGGAAGGATCGAGGCGTATTGCAGCTTGGCAGCGTTTTCTAGGGGTTGAATCTCCTTTGGCATGTTATAATAGAAACTTGCAAACCTCTTGTTAAAGTTGGGAAGGGTTTCACCTTCTTACTGTTGATGTATATGTAACTTCGGAATGTATTTCATCTATGTATTTCATATATATTTATTGTACCCTTATTAGAGATCTGTTATTCCTCTATAAGGAAATGTCGTCATGTGGATTGACAAGTGTCACAAGTGTGTGTACTTGCCGATGGGTTAATAGACCACCATGTGTGGGTTCGAACCTGAAATATATATATTATAACGTGGATGTACCTAGCTATACAAGTCGGCCCCATAAGGTCACTAGGAAAATAGGTTAGTATAAATAGAGATCAGGTGATCTCTATTTATATCATTCGGAAAAGTTTATCTCTCTCACTCAGAAAGTGGCACACTAGTGAGGAGGAGGATCATTTTCTACTAGGAGACTATCTCAGTGTATTTTGGTTGTACCTTGGTTGAGCCATTGCTCTCTCTATCTCTGAGGAAGTTGTGGGGTTTTTCACCTTAGGGTTTTCCCCATGGAAACTCTGTGTCTCTTGTCTCTCATGCTTTTGATTCTTGTGATGCTTGTCATGCTTATTGTGATTGTTATGCATTGATATACTGTACATGTTATTCTCTCAGTGAAGATCCTAGAGTATTGTGAATTAATGCTCAAAAATTTAACATGGTATCAGAGCTAACCTGAGAAGAAGACATTTTGCAGTGACGGAAACTTGTGTTTCTTGTTTATTGGGTTTCTCTCCAAAGATTTTGGAAAAGCAGTATAGTAGATTGACTCTACTCATCAAGGAGAATCTATCTGTCCAATCAGAATTCAATTCTGAGCATTTTCAAATTTGGCCCTAAAACTTAGGGTTTCCACAAAAATAGGAATTTTTGGAATCTGAAGACACAGCTGGAAGCTCCTTGCAAAAATAGAAGTTTAGAGCTTTGGATCGAGATTTTTGGCTAGGTAGGTCTCCGGGAAACTCAAACCCTAATTCAGGGCTCTCCCTAATGAACCCGGGAGGACAAAAAGACAAATCTGAAGGGTAAAACTTTGTTGATCTCAAATTCTGAATGCATCAGGCTGATCAGCTCATCAAGGTGCATCTTTCTATCCTTTCAGAAATTTGAAATTCACATTTTGAATTTTTACGGTTTTTTTGACAAACCCTAATCTGAGACCAGATCTAGTTTTTAGCATTTCAAGTGGTAAGACCTAAATATTTTCTATTTCCATTTGAAGTACTCTTTAAGATGTCTCACCACACCAAGCTTGAGGATAAGCTTGAAAGGGATGATAACTTATGGGCTTGGAAGTATAGGATTGGGTTAATCCTGGAAGAGAATGAGTTGGACTCATATATAAAAGAAGACATCCCTATCCCAGAGGATGAAGAGGCCAAGATATTGCATAAGAAGAACTCCGTCAAAGCAAAAAGAATCATTGCTGATTCTATCAAAGACCATCTCATACCCCATGTGTCTTCTCTAAAGACACCCAAGGAGATGTTTGACTCTTTGACCAAGCTATTTGAAGGGAAGAACATAAATCGAAAGATGACTCCGCGGAATCAATTGAAAGGGGTCAAGATGTTGAATGGAGAAACCATTCAATCTTACTTCTCCAAGGTCTCTCAGATCAAGGAGCAACTTGAAGCTGTGGATGAAGTAGTGGACAATGGTGAAGTTGTTATGACCACTCTGAATGGCCTACCTAGGTCATGGGACTCCTTTATTCAAGGAATCTGTGCAAGAAAGAAATTGATCTCTTTCAGTAAACTATCGGAGGAATTCTCTCAAGAAGAAGCTAGACTTGTAGCTCGTGAGGAAAAGATGGGAGGTGAAGATCAAGCACTTGCAACTCACACCAAAAGAAGCAAGCCCAAGAAGGAGCACCCTCGCTACAAAAGATCCTATCAAAAGAATAAGAAGGATCTAAGATGCTTCACATGCAATGAGAAAGGTCACTTTGCTTCAGATTGTCCCAAGAACAAAAGGGATAATAACAACGACTTCAGCAAGAAGAAGAAGGGCAGCAAAAGAAAGTTCCATGCTCATGCTACCGAGGATGATGAACCTCCAAAGAAGAAGGCTAGGGCAGAAAGTGATGATGACTCATCAAGTGAAGAAGAGTATGTTCTAATCTCTGCTCTCACAGGTACTATCTCCCATGGTTGTAATGATTGGTTGATTGATAGTGGGGCTTCCAAACACATGACTGGGTTTAAGGAATCTTTTGTGAATCTATCTGAACATGAATCACCCCATAAGGTGAAACTTGGGATGATTATCAATACCCAATCAAAGGAAGTGGTGAAGCCTCCTACAACCTAGATTCTGGAAAATATTTGAAGATGAAAGAAGTCCTTTATGTACCTACGCTCAAGAAGAACTTACTCTCCATCTCTGCATTGGATGCAAAAGGTATGAGGGTTGCATTTGTGGATGGACAAGTCCTAATGTGGCCAAAGGGAAAGACCATATATGATGTAGTAGTGATTGGAGAGCAAGAGGGAGGATTGTATAAATTGAAGGGACAACCTGAACATGCCATGGTGCATGAATCCATGGAGCCAAGTGAACTTTGGCATAGAAGACTTGCTCATATGCATTATAGGGCACTTCCAATTGCAAGCAAGACTGTAGAAGGTCTTCCTGAAATCAAGACAAAACATGAAGGTGTTTGGAAAGGATGTGCAAAAGGGAAGAACATTAAGAAGGCTTTCCCAAGCAGTGAAAGCAAGGCCAAAGATATCCTGGAAATCATCCACTCAGATGTATGTGATCCTATGTCATCCAGTTCTCTAAGTGGGTATGTTTACTATGTCTTATTTATTGATGACTTCTCCAGGAAGACTTGGGTATACTTCTTGAAGAACAAAGATGAGGTGTTTGATAAGTTCAAGGGATTCAAAACCTTGATGGAGAATCAAACTGACAAGAAGATCAAAACATTCATATCCGACAATGGTGGAGAATTCACCTCAGGTGACTTCAAGAAGCTTTGTAGTGATTCAGGTATTAAGAGGGAGTTGACAACTCCTTATAATCCTCAACAGAATGGAGTTGCAGAAAGGAAGAAAAAAACTATCATGGAAGCATCAAGGGCAATGTTGCATGACCAGAATCTACCTATGTATCTATGGGCAGAAGCGGCTAGAACAGTTGTATATGTGTAGAATAGAACACCCCAAAAGATATTGGACAACAAGACACTAGAAGAGGTATTTTCTGGTAAGAAACCTAAAGTCAGCCATCTCAGAATATTTGGTTGTCCAATATACACTCATGTCCTAAAGGAAAAGAGGACCAAACTAGATCCTTCAGGAAAGAAGGGTATCTTTGTGGGTTACAGTGAAAGCTCGAAGGCTTACAGATTATACTTTCCAGCGTTCAAGAAGATTGATGTCAACAAGGATGAATATAAGTTCAAGGATAGGTAATCCAGGAAGCAAAGATCAAGAGGGAGCACACTCCAGCAGCTCCTACAAGGATGTAGATTTTCAAAGGGATTTGACCATCTTCCTACATTCCACAACAGAAAGGTGTAGAAGAGGATACTTCAACAGCTCCTGCCAGAAAGCAAAGACTCAGAGGGAGTCCACCCAACAATCAAACAAAGATAAGTATTTCAATTATCATTTCTTGCCTATTTTTGTTTAAATAATATTATGCTTATGTTCCTAGACTTAGGAGATGTATTGTGCATATTAGAATGATTGCATTAATGAACAGTATACTACTAATATGCATGTGATGGGTAAGTGGCCTATGGCACTGTACAACATTCCAGTGCTACTTATCTAGAATGAAACCTCTTTGCTGACATGTTGGGAGTAGTGCAAACTCTTAATAATGTTCTGGTAGAGATTGCAAGGCATCTAGAAAGTTGTGGAACATGGATAAATGTTGTATTGAAGCATTGGCTAAGATAACTGCATGACTGCATGACATATTTCTTTATGTGTAAAGAATTTGTTCTAAAAATTATGAGATGTTTCTAATCATGCAATTTAACTTCTTTTGTAGGAAAGACTGTATATATTCATCTACAAAAGAAGGACTCAAAATTTGTTCCAGCAACAAAGATATCTATTGAAGATATTGAAGTTCCCAGGATCTGGGATGAAGAAATGGAATGCCATGATCCGTCGATCATAAAGAAGATGTTTGGGATTTAGTCATAAGACCTGACGGGAAGTCACATGTGTGCAGATTGAAGAAAGCCTTGTATGGCTTGTAGCAAGATCCCAGAACTTGGTGTGATACAAAGAGGAAGCTTGTGGTAGAGTGCAGGTGGGATCTTCCTTGGTCAAGGGAAGTAAATAGTAGATATCCTGAAGAGATTCAGGATGATGGATTGCAAGGCCATGGCCACACCTATGGCATCGAATCTGAAGCTTCTATGTGATGCTTCATCTAAGCCGGTTGATGTCTCTATGTATCGTAAGATGATTGGGTCGTTGATGTACCTGACGAACACGAGACCAGATATTTTCTTTGTGGTGAACACATTGAGTCAGTTCCTAACAGATCCAAGGAGTGTTCATCTGGTTGTTGTAAAGCATGTTCTGAGGTACCTGAAGGGTATAGTGGATTATGGGCTCAAGTATGAAGAAAATCAAAAGTTTAACCTATAGGGTTATGTTGATTCAGATTGGGCTGGTAGTGCTGCAGATAGGAAGAGCACATCTGGGTGATGTTTCAGTATGGGATCAGGTGTGATCTCTTTGTTTAGTAGGAAGCAGTCCTGCGTAGCACTGAGTACAGCTAAGGCAGAGTATGTTGCAGCCTATTTAGCTAGTTGTGAGGCAGTATGGCTACGGAAGCTACTATCTGAGCTATTTGATCTCCCGTTGCATGCTACTGGTATCTTCTGTGATAACCAGAGATGTGTGAAGTTGTTTAAGAACCCAGTGTTTCATGACAGGTCGAAACACATAGAGATCAAATATCACTATATCAGGGATATGGTGCAGAGAGGAGCTGTGAAGCTCCTGTATGTTGCAACGGACGAGCAGATTGCAGATGTGCTGAAGAAGCCACTAGCCAGGGTGAAGTTCGAGTACTTCAGAGAGAGTCTTGGCATTCTTCAGATCGAGGACACTTCAAGGAAGAAGTTATGGACACATTTGTTGAAGCCATTCCAAGCATGCTGGAAGGAGGATCCTTCACATGGTTGTGGATGTAAGCGTTGAATGATGAACATCAAGATGATGTTCTGGTTTCTGCTTTGTATGATCAGTTGGATCATTTTTATATGTATGTATGCATCATGTTGGATGCTGGATATGATCAGTTGGATCATTTATATGTATATGTATGTACGCATCATGTTGGATGCTGGATATGATCAATTGGATCATTTATATGTATGTACACATCATGTTGGATGCTGGATATGATCAGTAGGATCATTTGTATGTATTTTGTATATGCATCATGTTGGATGCTTGGACCATATATCTGTATATGTATCAGGTGGATACATTGTATGATCAGGTGGATCATGTATGGTGATATGTATCATGTATTTGTATTTGTATTTGTATTTGTATTTGTATCTGGTGGATACATTGTATGATCGGGTGGATCATGTATGATGATATGTATCAGGTAGATACTTGGTATGCATCAGGTAGATGCATTGTATGATCAGGATGATCGTGGATGACGAGCTTCAGGATGTTGCTCCAGATGACATGCAGTAGGATGTTGCAGTGATGATTATCAGGATGATCATGTGTACATCAGGATGATGTATGGTGAGTATCAGGTTGATACTCTATGGCCGTGGATTAGGTTGTGTAGATGAGCATATAATTTTTCCCTGGGAGATTTGTAGATAGTGTTTCGAGGTTTTGCCTATGGCATATAATTTGGCCCTGGGATATCTGGAAAATGCTCTTTCGAGGTTTTTCTCTGGGAGGACATATAATTTGTCCCTGGGAGATCTGCAAATAGTCTTTCGAGGTTTTTCCTATGGCATATAATCTGGCCCTGGGATATCTGGCAGATGCTCTTTCGAGGTTTTGTCCTATGGCATATAATATGTCCCTAGGAGATCCAATAGGTTGGGCTGTGTGCCCATAATTAGTCCTGGGATGCTCTTGTGAGGTTTTTCCATGACCACATATAATCTATCCCTGGGAGATCCTATAGATAGAGTTGTGTGCTCGTAAAAGCCTGGGATGCTCTTGCGAGGTTTTTTGGTGACCACATATAATCTGTCCCTAGGAGATCCTATAGGCAGAGCTGTGTGCTCGTAATAGCCTAGGATGCTCTTGCGAGGTTTTGTGGTGAGGTCACATATAATATGGCCCTGGGAGATCCTATAGGTAGAGTCGTGTGCTCATAAAAGCCTGGGATGCTCTTTCGAGGTTTTGTGATGCACGTAATAAGTCCTGAGGATTCCACAGTATGGCCAGTGATGACGAAGACCTATAGGTGGTGGGCTTACATCCAGTATGAAAAAGGACTGGCTCTGTAGAACTTCCTATGACGAGTAGAATCAGAGATTGGTTGAGATAGCAGCAGCAGTGACGATGATGATGACGATCCATCGATGACGATGATCCTGAGAAGAAGACTTGTTTAGTAGATCTGTGTCGCAAAATACCTTCCTAGTTAAGAGGGAGTGTTGATGTATATGTAACTTCGGAATGTATTTCATCTATGTATTTCATATATATTTATTGTACCCTTATTAGAGATGTGTTATTCCTCTATAAGGAAGTGTCGTCATGTGGATTGACAAGTGTCGCAAGTGTGTGTACTTGCCGATGGCTTATTAGACCACCATGTGTGGGGTCAGCATTGAAATATATATATTATAATGTGTATGTACCTAGCTAGACAAGTCGGCCCCATAAGGTCACTGGGAAAACATGTTAGTATAAATAGAGATCAGGGTATCTCTATTTATATCATTCAGAAAAGTGTATCTCTCTCACTGAGAAAGTGGCGCACTAGTGAGGAGGAGGATCATTTGCTACTAGGAGACTATCTCAGTGTATTTTGGTTGTACTTTGGTTGAGCCATTTCTCTCTCTATCTCTGAGGAAGTTGTGGGGTTTTTCACCTTAGAGTTTTCCCCACGGAAACTCTATGTCTCTTGTCTCTCATGTTTTTTATTCTTGTGATGCTTGTCATGCTTATTGTGATTGTTATGCATTGATATACTGTACATGTTATTCTCTCAGTGAAGATCCTAGAGTATTGTGAATTAATGCTCAAAAAATTAACACTTGCTGCTTTATGGAATAAAATTTAGAGAGAACTTGGTCCAGAGATCTTATCTTACCCCAAAAATCCAAGAAGACGTTAGACGAATCTTCCCATGTATTAATAGATTCTGGCTGCAAGTGTTTAAACCATTTTTTGACATTTCCTAGGAGGGATTGAGCAAAAACCCTCATACTAACATCATCATGCTCTATTTCAAAAAGGTCCAGAAAATGCTCAAACCCTTGAAGATGTTTCTCGGCATTAATATTTTCAGACTCTCCATTAAACACAGGGAGGTATTTATGGTACTTGGGAGGATATTCATGAAGAGCAGAGGGAAAATTTAAGGGACCATATCTATGCTGAGACCTAGGAAGTGAAGGGATATGTACAAGGGGAATATCATCAAATTCATTCTCATGCGGCTTGCAAGGCTGGTTATGGATCTTACATGGTTCAGAAGAAGGGAAAGGATCAATTCTAGGGGTGTAAGGGGAATGTACATCTTCGAAGTCCAGTGAGGGATATACAAAGAAGGTTCTCTCATGATCTAGTTTTCTTCGGTGAAACGGGAGTCTCCTAATACACACACACAAAGGAAAAAGGCAACCGAAGCAAAAGAAAAAGACTTCTTTGAAGAAATTGATACTTGGATACCTAGGTCTTGGTCCTTCCATGCTTATTGCAACTGAGTTCGTCTCTAGTGGAGTAGCCATGGGATCCTTAACACCTCAATGCTAGTGTGGAGTCACTGACCTTCTAGTGGAGTCACCTTCATACTTAAGTTTTTATGAGTGGAGTTGCCAGGTGAAATATACACAACCTTCTCAATGTCTGACTCTTGTTCACCATCAACAACCAGATCTAAAACTCTTTGTTGTTCTTTCCAGAGATGATAGAACACTTCACTCCTTGGAAATGATGCCACTATGTTAGCACCCAAAATGACCCCCAACATTGTGGGGAGGGGACACTTCGAGGTAACCACAAAACCACTTTAGACATATGCTACTGACCTAGCACAGTCAGAGAGGGATCTCTCTTAAACTCAAGAAAACTGAAAATAATCACAAATTTGACAATGACAAACATACAGGATTCTTATTACTCAGGATAATCATTCAAAGCACACTCACAAGGTCAAATTTATGATGGGACAAATTGTTTAAAGGTTTGGTAAGACAATCAAGGGGGAAACATTGGGTGATGGAGTCATGGCCTAATACATAAATCGAATAATAATGTTGCAGTGTGAAACATCAAAACAGTGGCAAGATAGCCATCCACTTCCAGTCTAAATGCTATTATCTGGTGAAAAAAGAAGAAGGAACGGATAGTCCATCGACATGAGCGACCGCTAGAGGTGAATTCGATGTCGAATTTAGAAGAAATATTGAGTGAATACCTGAAACAATAAGCAGATCTTGCTACCAAGAATTATGTCCTACTGAACACTGATTTCAGATATGAACAAGAAAACATAATGTAAGTAACTAACAAGACGCATAATCACATGAGGAGAAAAGAAAAAACAGACTATAAGCAAAGCGACACATGAATCTCTGTTAGATGCCAGCTTTGGGCACTGCAATTCTATTAATGATTGTGCTACAAAACAAAGCTTGGCTCTCCTAGTCTTTGGCCCAATGATTTTCTTCAACCCTTCGAACTTCTATTAAATAGATATTTATAGGCTCCTAGCCTTGGACTGATCATTAAAAAATAGTTTCAAAATATGCCGCCACCTATATGGCCCAGCTCACCACCTCTGACAGCAAATTATAAGGTGAAAAGGACTGCTAACAGAAAAAACATGATTGCTTCTACAGGCGCCCTTCGGAGGGTCCAGACTACAATAGTCTTAAACGACCTACGTATCCTACAGACCTCAAACTTGAGGAGAAAGAAATCTATACATTTAGCCAAAGACAAACTTGTCGGGTAGGAAAGAGAAACAGCATGAACAAGTTGCCACCTAATTCTAGAGCTTTCAATTGGCCCTGCGGCTTGAAGAAATATTCTATCCTCAGGGACTCCTCCTCTGGTGCCTCCTCTGCTCAAGGTAGAGGTGGTGCTTCTTTAGTGGAGAGGATGAATTCCTAGAGAATCTCTACAGCTTCCTGGGTGTCTTGGTGCTCCCCTAGGACACTTTCTTCTTCTTTCGATGCCAGAACTCCCTGTACACCTGTCGGATTTCATGCTCTTCGGGCTCTCTTGCAGAGCTCTCTTCCAGGCAGTCAAATACTAGTGGAGAGGAGGGAATATGCTCTTCCTCCACCTCAAACCATACTTTCTCTGGTACAACAACCACCTCAGATTCCTGCTCTCTCTCCATAATCGGATCGTAACTGAAATATGTCTGAGTGGTCAAGCTTGCCACCTTTCTCATGCAACAATTCTAAATCAAGACTCAGGGACGATTCCTATAATGGTCATGACAATGACGACAGCTAAATGTGATCTCCTTCGACATGATGTCTTGATCAAATCTCCCAATCGAGCAGCAATTATGTCTATCACCTGAGTTGATGTAATACATGCTCAGCGAGGCCTTTTGGATAGGTGGGGAAAAAGTTACGGCACTGAGGTGGCTTTAGCCCTATCGGTCATCATTTTAGTGTCAGTAGAGTTTCCCTTTAGCTTTCAATCGTGTGATCAAATGGGCACCGTCGATTCCCTCCTTATCTGAATATGGGCTATTGGAAGATGCCGCCTCTACCTCGTTCGTAATTTGAATCTGGTTGGCCTGGCGCACAAGTAATATTTGTGAACTCATTTGGAGCCATAGATCTCTCCCCTGCTAAATTAGATCCATTGGAAAACGTTGGTTTTTAACCCGAGTTCGCAAATATTAAATGCGACCTTTCTCATGCATGTTAAAGGTGAAAACAAATTCCTGGCCATTGATCTATTCCCCTGGCGCTAATCAAACTTCGAAATGTCCACCTGTTAATGCTCCTCTCGTGTTTATAGCTCCTTCAACTCTCTGTGTGATGGGCGTCTGTGACCGTTGATCCTAATCTGAACCATCCATATGTGCTTTTTCATGCTGTGGGCGCATTCCCTCGCCTCAAGCCTTTTTAGCAGTTCTTTAAGCCTTAGTCCCTTTAGATTTTCTCTCCATGAATTAGGTCTGTTGCATAAAGCTTTGATCCCTTTATGTTTGGACCATGGGTGTCCAAATCAGTGCTTTTCCTCTGCTTCCCTTCTATGGGCCTAAACCTCCTCCATACCCTTAGCACAATTCTAGTGCTAACACAGAGTAATAAAATTCTTAAGGGATAAGGTTTAGAAAAAAAATATTAATAAATAGAAATTCAAATCGAAATGAAACCATTATTATATCATTGGAAACTAGATTCAGAGATGAATCCATTGCTACCAAGTCCGACAGATAATACTTAAAATTTGCATCGGTTTGGGATTGCTGAAGTTGCAGGTTCCAGAAAGATGCTAGATATTTTTGCAGGTTTTGTTGACCATAAATCTCGGCCGAAAAATACCTTCCAAACTCTCGGTTGAGAGTTTAGTTCAATCTCTCGTCCGAGATTGTTTTTGAAAATACAGCGTGGTGGTTCGTTCAAAATCTCGGCCTAGAGTTTTTTTAAACTCTTGAATGAGAGGTTAAACTCTCAAAAATCGAGACCTAGATTTTTGTAAACTCTCGGCCGAGAGTTTGAGGTTGAGTTTTTTTCCCTTGTTCGTCTGTGTGCCCTGTTTATTTTTCACTCTATTGTCACGGAATTGTTTCCCAGCTTCGCTTTTTCACCCCTTCCTCTCAACTACTTGAATTAGACCCAATTGTCACAACAATTATGTGGCTCTTCATGTCAAACTACAACTAGGTGAAGATTTAAATTTTTTATTTCTTATTATGAAAACATATGATATCATGTTCATGTCATTTTACAAGTACATGAACTTTTAAATTTTATGAGGTTTCGAAAACAATGAAAATAAAGAATATCATTATCTTCATGTTCTTATCAATGTCCAAAGTGCAAGACTTGTAATAGGAAGAGGTAGAGCATAATAAATACTTTGTGGATGTCCTACCCTAGATGACAACTAAGAACAATCATATAAAGGGATATGCCAAATCGACAAAGGAAACATTTAAGTCAATTATGCTTGCATGTCGCTAGGGCTCCCGATATTTTATTTCTAAGGCATCTGTTTATTTTAAGTCAATATTAGATTAGTTTTTAGAATTCAATTGACAAGATAAATTGTTTTCATACAGGATATGTTAGCCATTGGAATGGCTACATCATCATGAACATGGGAACCTCTTCAATAGGTTTCCAACTCTCAATAAAACTACACGCTAGAAAGTAGGTGAAGTAACGAATGGCGTAAAGGAGATGGAGGCTTTATAAAAGCTTTATCAACGATTGGATCGAACGATAACTACCTCGTATTTCCCAAGCCAATGACTTGTTAACACCACACCAAACTATACAATCATGGTTGAATTAAGATCGACGTATAAAAAAAAATGGGCCCCTCTCATAAGGATGGACAACGATGCTTAATAAAAGGAATGTCGTGGCATGTAACCTGGCCACTCACAAATGGGAACCATTTGCTACATTTTTATTCTTTTATTTGGTCTTTCGCGTACATGGTCCCACTGCATGATCTTAATATGTCTTCCCTTCCATTGATGTGCCAATTTGATTTTAATTCAATGAACGTTGTCATGTGTGGGCAGTGTCCTCAAAGGAGCAGAACCAAATATCACGAGGAATATGATTTGTTTCAACTTTCAAAGAATCCACAACTCGAGTCGTTGGATTAGTTTCAAAATATAATGTCTTTCGCCCTCTCGATGGGAGCATTGTGTATATTTTCATTCATACGCTTACCATATGCACAGTTAAAGGCCCTTCTACAAAGCTTCCCCATTTCGGCATGGTATATCTTGTCTTAGGCCTTACAAGTTGCAACTCTAAAATTTTGTAATAGGCTTTCTAAAATGTAAGTATTTTAGCTCCTTAATACTTGTTATGGCCAAAGAACTCTCACATGGTCGATTCACATGGATCAAATTAGATACCTAATACTTGTTATGGAAAAATAACTCTCACATGGATCAAATTTGAAGAGGAAAGTCATATTTCAATTGCAAAAGGCTATTTGATTAACTTTTTTATAGTGATAAGTTAAAAATAAACAAGTTTTTTCCATTTCATTATAAAAAAGGGAGATTTATGATTGTGGGGAGTCTGATTCTTTGCATGACTCATTTATCATGATGGAAGCAACACCCTCTTCAAAAGGATTGTGGGGACTTTCAGTCTTTCCATGACTCCATCGAATCAACACTTCGAAGCAAGGTGCTTTGTCATAAGGGTACCCGCACGAAGCTGGTACCTAAAAAGGCCGCAATAGGAGCATGTGAGTAGAAAAAAACAAGGACACGCATGTGCATCCAAACCCATGCATGTGTCCCTCCTTCGGCAATTCCAAACGTCCACGTCGTTGAGTCGACATGGACAAAAGGTGTGTGCGCGCGTTATTAACGCATACGCAAAAATGTGTGTGCACGCGTTAATGACATGTGAAAACCCCTATTTTTTTATAAAAAAAAACAGAGCACAGGTTTGTCATTGTTCAACAAACCCTCGAGCGCACAGTGGCCAAACAAGCACCCCGTGAGCGCTTCGTGGAGCACCCAAAGGCCTCCTCAATGCCATCAATTCCTTCCACCACCAACTTGTCGATGTTTCCTCCAGGTAGGTGCTCAACAAACCATGTATTTTTTGTTATTTTTGTTTGTTTTTTTTTCCATTTCAATTTTAATTTAAAAAAAATTTACAATCCATTAAAAAACCAAAAAAAATTCATTACAGATTAACTACACCTAACAAGATGACAAACACACATGAACCATCAGATGAAACCAATGAAACCGAACCATTAGAAGACAACATTGAAACGGACAATGAACCGAATGAAAACCCCGAAGATCAATTACACCAAGATTTAAATGAATTAAGGGTATTAAACGATGAATTAAAGAGCACCAAGGAACCCTCTCGGGTTTCCTTGGCTTCATCATTGCAAAACATCATTGAATCCATCAGCATTTCCCACAATGAGATTACAAATCTAAGCCAATACAGGGCTCAAATGAGGGAACACTACTCCACTGGGATGTCCAAAGACTGGATTAAAGACCTCAACATCACCAAAGCCCAGTTGTATAGTAAATTCATAGATCCTAGGACAAGAAAACCTCTAGATGTGAGGAAGAGATGGGTTTGCATGGACTGGTGTATTTATCAGCCATGGAGAGATAACTCGAGAAAGAGATGGTTTATGGTGTTTGACAAACCCCCATGCAATAATTTGGATTTCCCACAGTGTTTCCTTCAGAAATTGTGGGCTAAGTTTGAGCTAGGCTACCATATCAACTATTTTTACATCACTGAGTTTCACGGTGTCGGTCTTGGCTCTACCAAAGATCGACCTCAGGCCCACCGCAACCCACTTAGAGGACCGCATACACCCAGGAGAGAGACAAACCCCCCTCCTCAGCCACCCGGGTTTGGTAGCGGCCTATATGAGATTGATGACTCAGTTATACGTGCCACACATCATTTGCTTAGACATACCACATTTGTTGCTATGTCTTCACATAGCCGGGAGGACATTGATGAGACACAGACATCCGCACGGTCTATGGGTGGTGGCTAGGACATGCCAGTTACAGGTGGAACCTAGGCAGGGCCATCTAATTCTACTGGAACAACGACACATCATTGTTCTCACTGTGGTCATTCTTGCCATGGTCCTACCTAGCAACATGCCACAGAGAGATACATGGAGCAAGTTAGATATTGTTTTATTTAATGTTCAAGTATTTGTTGTATTTTATTTGATATCATATTGTTTAATATATTTAACTTTGAATTACACTTTGTTGACTTTATTTGTTTTAATGTACAGTTATTCAGGGCCAAGTCTCCATCCTGTAGGTGGGAGGACATCGGTTCCTTTGACCTAGACCAAGCCATGGTAGTAGCAGAAGAGATTGTGTCACCATACACGTAGGTAACTTCTTTACTTTGAATAATTAGATCCAGTTATGATTAATTTGTGTTCAGTAATTACAAATTAATTAGCACTGATTATTCACCATATTATCATCGGATTTACAGTTGTGTTTATCATATTGTCTAAATTATTTGATAGCTATAAATTCATATAATCCAACCAAACAAAAATTAAACCTTATAAAGCATGAAAACCTAAGAAAACTAGAAACATGTGTTCATGTTCACTTTGGGCATCCTAGACCTCTAATGATTATAGAAATGGGAGAGAAATTTCCAAAATCTGTCATTCTTACTTGACCAATGATGAGAGAAATTTCCATCATCAATTTTCTATAGGTGACATTGTCATCATTCTGTCCATCAGCAATATGTCCATACGCTGATCATCTTCATTATCTTTAATAGCATGTCCTCATTCTTTCCCCAAAAATATCTTCATTTGTCCATGGTCATGATGTCATTAATCTACCACTGCTGCTGCCTTAGTGAAGCCTAAAAGATTAGAGATAAAAATTAGTTTACTATTGCACCACTGCTCCTGCTGCTACTGCTACTTCACCGAACCTTCCTCAGTCATCCTGACCCCCGAAATCAGATCTCTCCTCAATCTTTGAAAATCTTCACACATTGCTTCCTTAAAAATGAAACTTGTCTTCTATTTATACTCTTGTCTTATATGAAACTTGTCTTCGATTTATAGTTTTATCATTAAGATGATTAAATAAATAAAATATGATTTATTTAATTCTAAGCATGCCATGTCACCTTCTATGCCATGTCACCTTATTTAATTTTAATTTCATGCCATGTCACCTTCTATCCTTTCAGGATATTAAATGTGAGACACACATATTCCCTTAAGATGCCCGCAATGCACTCTTAAAAATGCCCGTAGTGGGCTCCACTTTGATTCCCACAAGGGCCATCAACACATTCTTGTATTGGTCATGGATTATGCACACAATGGTCTCATGTAAATTCCTGTAGGCCCTTATCAATATTCCTGCAATACACCATAAATGCTCGCAGTGGGTGCTTCAGAGAATGCCCGCATGGTCCTTTTGATTATTCCCACAATGGTGCTTTGAAATGGCTGCAAGGGGCCTTCCAAATTCCCGCACATCTTCCTTTTCCACCTCATCATATTCTATTTTCCCTCTAATCTTATGTTTTCCAATTCATCATCCTCCATGTCACCAAGTTATCAATCCTTCTTGCCATCAAGCATGTCCGCCTTGTCATGTTCCATGTCATCAAACACCATGCTTGACAAGTCATCAAGCTTGCTTGCTTGCTACTTGTCTTTGTTTTGTCCTTAGCTTGCCATGTCCTTCTTCCATGCTTGTCATGAACACTTGTCATGCTTTCCATGTTTGTCATACTTGTCACCTTTTCCATTCCTCAAGCCATGTCATCATCTCCATTGTGCTTTCCATAATGTGTATGCTCCATGTTCTTAACTCTTCCATGTCTTTGTCATTAATGTATTGTCATCAATGTCATTATCAAGTCATTGTCATCAATCCTTTGTCATGTCTCCACTTTGTCAAGTCTTCTACACTTGTCATGCTTTCTTTCCACTTGCCAGGTCATCAAAACTTGTCATGTTTACCATTTTTCCAGTCAATTCTTTTCCATGTCATCACTTTGACCTTTGTCATTAACGTGTTGGCATCAATGACAACTTTGGCCATCAAACACTTCAAGCATAAATTGTCAACCTTCCTTTCCACATTATCTTCAATGAATGACCACATAATGGGTCATTTGTTCCTATCATGGTCCCAACCATTGTGGGTCAAAGGACATGATCCCCACAACCATGTTCTTTACCAAGTCTTGAACAAATGGACTGCACCAATACAATAAAAACTTTATATAATATACAAATCCCATCAAACCACTATCATCTAACCTGAATCTAAATTAATTGCAGACATGTTTTTTAAGTACTATCGTTTTCATTCTCATTGGCAGTGTGTTTAATATTGTTAATATTGTTTTTATAAATTCAATCTAAAAATTGTAGTGTTCGCACAGGTGTCCGCAGGCTCCAGCGACCAGCCATCGCCACCGGGGATCAGCAAATCTCCACGTGTGTAGGTATCGTGTGTATTAAAGCATAAATTTAATTTCAAATATGATGACTTGTCTGTGTATATTTATATTTTATATATTAAAATATGAGGTTATAAATGTGTATGCAGGTGCAAGCACCTCGGCCTGGAAGTGCCATTATTCCTCCCTCCCCGGCTTTTCGCCACCATATATGCTAGTTGTATCCCTTGAAATACATGCCCCATTACATGCATTCTTCCCCACCCCATTCCATCTAGCCCTCCCTCCTATCCAACACAACAGCTCCATCTAGGTCCCCCTTCCGTTTCATATCATGCGTCCCATCACCCCATCCTAACCTTTCCACCACCTCCGTATCTATTTCCCATGTTCCCACCCTCCCCTATCCGACCACGACACACCACCCATACACAGTCACCCATCCCTCCACCGCAACATAGATCTCTCCCACCCCACATTCTCCCAGCACACTCACTTCCCCTTCCACGGTGCCCCCATCCATACTACAACCAATTGGGGTTTATCACCATAGATATGCATCTCCACTTCGCCCACCCCAGTCCATGCCTCCTTCTTCCACCTCTCCTTCTTCCACTGTGCCCCCTAGTGGTGTATCCATCGTTGATGTCACTACATCCTCCCCTATACCATACACCCTAGCATCAGAGCAGGTTGTCCAGCCGACTGCTCCATCCGCCATCCCTGAAGACCAGTCGGTTGTGTTCACGGTGAGATTGACTAGTTTATGAAAATCTTGTTCAATTTTAATGAAAAATTACTATATGCATCTAATTTCATCATTTATCTGATTGTTTTAAATGTTGCAGGGTGGCATTGCTGAGAGACAAGGAGCACGGAGGAGGGAGACCCCCTCACGACTTACAATCTTGCATGCGGTGATTTATCTAAGATTTGAAAACTATTTTTATTTTTAAATTATGTTCTATACTTGTATAATTGCTAGGAAAGGTTGGCATATTATTGTTGTCGTTTTAGGGCTCAAGGGGACATGGTCCAAGTCGTCTGAAGGACCCAGCTTCCTCTAGCATGAAGAAGAGGAAGATCGATTTTGGAGATGCACCTAGGAGCTCCGAGTGTTGGAAGGAGGATTGAGAGACCCTCCTATGTACACTAGACAGTATGTGGCATTTTGGGCACGTGTTGCCATTATATAGACGTTGGGAATGATGTTCCATTTTTCCAAAAAGTGTACTTGATTGGATCATTCTTGCATATTAATAGATGGCTCTACACTTGTCTATATGACTTTGTCTTTGATTACATTTTTGCATACATGATTTTGTCTTTAATAACAATGTTGTGGAAAAAATTTCACATACATATAGATGTTATTTCTAGACACCAAGTGACCCCAATATGAGTCCCTTGTATTTGAATGGGTCTTGCATCTTACACTTTTTCACACATCAAGCACATGGATGTACATGTGAGTCTGCATTAAAAGTAAACTCAAACTATAGATAACCAAAGCTGATAACGTGTACATGTGAGTCTACATTAACATGAATGTCTTCCAAATGTTTTCATAAATGAGCATAGAAACAACAATGGTCAAATCAAAGGATTAAATAACAACAATTTTTAAATAGGAAATAATAAATTTTAAAGAAGCTCATGAAGAGAAAACATCCTCAAATAATTGCGCAAAATGCAAGACATGCAACTTCAATCCAACCACAATATGTCCTAGTAATAGTTATTATGGGTGCAAGGTTTTCCTTTTACAACTCTTCACTAGGTTTGTAGAAACCTCACTTGCACTTGTCTCATCTCATGCTCAATTGAATTTTTTATTTGTAGCATGTCTCATAAAACAAATTGGAACCAACCTCTTTTGGAAGCTCACCCCTTATGGCCTTGATGGAGGCTCACAACTCAACACTATATGTTTCGATACACTTAATTCTCAGTCCTTCAAATTGCATAGTTAGAAAGAGTATGCATTGCATTTTCCTCTCAATTTGTT
>BSBM01000575.1:6292500-6365000 GCA_027924585.1 Larix kaempferi | reverse complement strand
TTGGAGTATATCAAGGGTGTGATGCTCTCCTCAATGTACCCACTATCAAACAAAGTTCGAATCTGTTAAGTGTAGATCCCTCCTGAGCATTGAGAGTTTTATTTACAGGTTTTGAATAGCACCATTGTCACCCAGTGCGCAAGCAGCAGAAGAAGATGGATCCATCTCACCCAAATCTGCTCACTCCTTTCAACTATTTCGATTGGAAGGTTGAAATGGTGATTTTGCCGAGATCCAAGGGTCATTTCAGGATCACAATGCACACATAGGTTGAGCCAAACTCTGTTGTGGAGAAATCAAAGTTTTTTAATAGAATGGATGAAGCATTCAGCCTCCTTTAACTCAGTATTTCGAGAGACCTCTTATTTCATGTGGAAACTCTAGCTACACCCAATGAAGTTTGGCTCAAGCTTGAGTCTCTATTTGGGAAGACTGATGAGATGAGAGGGAACCAACTTGAGAATGAGTTGATCTCACTGATTCCACGCAATTTCGAATCCATCTAGGATTTCTTCACCAAGTTCAAGAGCTTGGTCTTGCAAATCAAGCAATGTGGTATTGACAAGAAGGAAGAACAATTAATCTTGTCCATTCTCTCAAAACTGGGTCCTAAGTACACAGTTTTTCTCTCTACATTCAACTCCACAAAGCTCACAGTAGAAACTGGAAGATGACATATTTGGCTGATTTCATGGAGATGCTAACCCAAGAGCAAGACAAGTTGGTCTTGATGAACACCATCAAGCAAAAATACCAAGTACTTGTAGCTGGAGATTCGAAAATTGGAAGAGCTAAGCAAAAGCCCAAGGGGCCAAAACCACAAGAGAAGAAGAAGAAGGGTGAGAGGCCCAAATCCACTGATGGGGGTTTGAATCCTGTTAAATACAAGGGAAGTAAGAAGGAGAAGACTAAGTGCATCTACTATCAAAGAGGATTTCATCCATAGAGCTCATGTATGAAGAAAACCATAGACATGATGACCCATCTCCTACAGAAAAACAACATTCCCCTTCTTGAAGTTCCAAGAAGAAAGAGGGTGTTTCTAAACACAAGGAGAGGTGCCATGCTTTGGTGGCTAGTACATATCAGTCATCCTTGTTCATCATTGATTCAGGTGCCTCAAGGCACATGGCTTCTTCAAGAGATTCATTCTCTACTCTTGCTCCATACAGTGTTCCCTCGATTCGCATAGGAGATGACTCAGAAATCCCTTCTCATTGCATTGGGAAAATCTCTATGGATGGGTATTTCAGCAATGTGTTGTATGTACCTTATCTTGCATCAAACCTACTCTGTGTATATCATATGACACACACTGGTGCAGCTAAGAGAGTGATCTTCACTCAAAATGATGTGGAGATATCAGAAATTTCCACTGGAAAAATTGTTGCAATGGGTGTTGCAGACCATGATATGAAGATGTACACGTTCTCACATTTTCTTGGGTTCTCTTCCTCAAATGCACTTATATCACATGGAAATGAAGTTATCAAGCTATGGAATGAGATATTTGGACATCTCAACTACAGATATATCCAAGCATTGAGCAAATAAGAGATTGTTGAAGGGATTCCAAAAATCAGATTTTCCAATGGCACTTGCAAAGGGTGCATTGTTGGGAAGCATGCTGAGAAGAAGTATGGGAAAGGGAAGGCAAGGAGAGATGATGAACCTCTTGGTTTAGTAAATTCTTATATGATTGGTCATCTCCCCACTCCCTCCTATGGCTGCAGCAAATATGTGCTCACCTTCATCAATGACTACTCAAGGTATTGTTGGTTGTATTTTCTCAAGCAAAATTCTGAAGTTTTCCAATGTTTCAAAGTTTTCAAGAACATGGTGGAGAACTTTAGTGGGAGATCCATGAAGGTATTGAGGACTTATAATGGAAGGGAGTATGTCAATAAGGACATTCAGCATCTTTGTGAAGAAAATGGCATCCAAATGCAACATTATGTACCCTACACACCTCAGCAAAATGGTGTTGCAGAGCGCAAGAATAGAGCATTGAAGGAGATGGACACTTGCATGATGGAGGCTAAGTCTTTGTCTCCAAAGCTATGGTCTGAAGCTATGAATTGTGTTGCATATGTTCAGAATAGAGTACCACATAAATCCTTGGAAGGCATGAGTCCATATGAGGCTTGGATGGGCCACAAACCCAATGTCTCTCATTTCATAATTTTTGGTTCAAGGGCTTGGACTAGAATTCCTCCAAAGAAGAGAAATGCCTTGCAGACCCAAAGAAAGGAATAAATCATGGTTGGGTATAAATAGGATTCCAAGGGATACAATCTCTGTTATCCATCCACTCTCAAAAATTTCATCGAAAGAAGTGTCCAACTCCAAGAAGAAGAGCTCATGCAAGCCCCATAACAAGGTGATGGGGAATGCACATATCCTCTTCTTGATGATGATGTAAGTAGTGGTTATTCCTCTGATATTTCTGAAGATGATGATGATATGGATTCTAATCATGACACTACCTCAAGGCCCAAGTGGGCTTAGAAAACAATACAAGCTACTGGTGAGCTTGCTGGAGATCCTCAAGATGCTAGAAAAACTAGATCTCAATTTCACAATTCTTTTGCATGTTGTGATTCTGATCTGAGTAAGGCATGTTATTTGATGGTTGGATCTGATCCAAATTCATACTCAGAAGCATCTAAAGACCCAAGGTGGCAAACAACCATGCAAGAAGAGATGAACCCCCTCCATGAGAACAAAACTTGGGATTTGGTCCCTCTTCCTCCCAGGAGGAACCTAGTGCAATGGAAATCGGTTTATAGAACCAAAGTGTCATTTGATGGCTCTGATATGAAGTATAAGTCTTGTTTGGTGGCTAAGGGTTACTCTCAGGTCCAAGGAGTGGACTATATAGAGACATTTGCACTAGTGGCAAAGATGGACTCCATAAGACTAGTTTTGGCCATTGGGGCTTCCAAGCGATGGGAGGTTCATCACATGGATGTCAAGAGTGCCTCTCTTCATGGGGATCTTAATGATGATATGTATATGCAGTAGCCTAAAGGCTCTATTTCTGATCATACACTTGTATGCAGGTTGAACAAGTCACTATATGGGCTCAAACAAGCTCCTAGAGCTTGGTATGCAAAAATGGACAATTTTCTACTATCTTTTGGGTTTGAGAGGTTTAAGTCTAATCCAAATGTTTATATGAATCATATTAGTGATCTGATCTTAATTATAGTACCGTATGTTGATGATATTTTGATCACTGGTAGCTGCACCAAAGAACTTGGCTCAGTTAAGAGTGCATTCTCCATGACCGATCTAGGATTGTTGAAACAATTTTTGGGTTTGGAGATAGACCAAAATGTGCATGGGATCTCTATATCTTAGTCAAGGTATGATTCTGATTTTCTGCAGAAATTCAAGATGGTTGAATGTAAGTCTGCAAAATTTCCATTCCTTTATAGAGTTAAGCTTACTGATTGGGGTTCTTCACCACTAGTTGACAGGTCACTGTATAGACAACTAGTTGGGAGCTTGTTGTATCTTACACACTCTCGAACAGATTTGTCTTATGTTGTTGGGGATGTCGCAAGGCACATGCAAGAGACTCATGAGTTCCATTGGAAGGCATCCAAGAGGATCCTTCATTATGTACAGGGTAAAAGCATTTTGGTATCCACTATGCAGCTAGTTCATCTCTTGAACTAGTTGGTTTTAGTGATTCTGATTGGGATGGTGATAGTGCTGATCGGAATTCCACCTCTAGTTATGTGTTTATGCTTGCAAATGGTCCCATTTGTTGGTCAATAAAGAAGCAACACACTATATCCTTATGTTTAGCTGAGGCCGAATACAGGGGAGCAATGAATGCAGCTACACAGTGTGTGTGGTTGCAAGGTATTCTTGAAGAGTTTGGCATTGTGTTTGATTCACCCATAGTCATTTGGTGTGATAATCAAAGCACACTCAAGATCTCCACTGATCCAGTACAGAGACAAATGACCGAGCACATAGATATTCACATGCACTACAATCGAGGCTTGGTGCATGACCAGATCATATCATTGTAGTATTGCCCTTCTGTTGAGAAAACTGTTGTTATCTTCACCAAGAGCTACACTGAGAAGACCTTCACTTACCTTAGATCATTCCTTGGGGTGAGTGATGCATGGTGAAGATTGGTGTATTTTCACACATGCCACATGTCCATTTTTTAGGGGAGGTTCTATTTTCCATGTGGTTTTCCTTCTTTCCATGGTTACATGGACAAATAAATTTTTATGTTGTAAAAGGTGACTTGAGCCTTAGTTGCCAAGGCCTTAATTTTGATATTCCACTAATTTCAAAAAATGGGGGTGTGTTAGAGAAATATTGTACCTTAGTATCTTAATCATGAATCAAATTATGATTATTTGGTGCTAAACTGGTTAATAATGCCTCCTAGGTGTGAAACTAGTTATTATAAAGTTGTTAGAACTTGTATGGGATAGTGTGAACAAGTTTACAAGGTTTGGGCCAAAGATGTGGTCAAACTAGATGTTAGGCATGCTTAACCAAGCATTTATTTCCCCGACATGCCCAAGGCTCGCTTATCCCCTGTTTTAAGGAAGTTGTTTTGACCAAGGGCACCCATACACTGAACCTAGTCATTTATCTCATTTTTTGTTGTTTTTGGCCTATTCTAGCCTACCTAACTTCCACCCAACCATATCCTTCACATGTGTGAGCTCTATCTTGGTTCCCCATGCTTATCCAGTGTTCACATGCACAATTTGAACCTATTTGGGTTATTTTGGAAACCATTTGGTCAACCTAGGGGGGATTGGGGTAAATCTAAGCTAGCTAAGTGTAAACACTCAAAGTGGATATTTTTCCTTCCTATTTGTATATAATGATGTACCAATCTATTTTGTAAGGTTGGACAGTTAATAATATCTCAATATTTGATTATTTGTGTTTTCTGGAAAGTTGATCATTTGTTCTGTATTTTGATCATTTGTTCATTCTGTAGCATGTTTACACTTGTTTCTTGTTAAATGAGTGAAATATTTCAGCTGTGAGGAATCCATGGTATCTAGATCCTAATGTGTCATAGATTTTACAATGGGACTGGAGGATAGGGGCACCCCTATCACTGCCCCGAAGTCCTGAATCCAACGGAGTCGACGATTTGTCGATCTGAGCCACGGTCGTCATTATATGGATCGTTCTGTCTCACATCGAAAAGCCCTTCAGGGACACCTACTGGATACCTACCGGGGGCATAGAATTCCAACCGTGCAACAAAACCGGGTTCCAGGGAGTCTTGTAAGTGTGTCTAGGAAGGTTCCAGCTGGGAATGCTAGCCATAAGTGCCCGGTCGACGATTTTGCAAATTTGACTCCAATGTGGAAAAATTGCACACCCCCTTAAAAAAAAACCCTAGCTCCCAAAATGGACCTACAATATGACACTTGGGCCATGGGATTGGAGGAGAGGGGTACCCCTAGAACTATCCCTATGTCCTGAATCCAATGGAGTCGACGGTTTGTCGATACGAGCCACATCCGTCATTCTATGCCTTGTTCTGTCTCGCATCCAAAAGGCCTTCAGGGACACCTGCTTGATACCTACCGAGGGCATATAATTCCAACCATGCAACAAAACTAGGTTCTGGGGAGTCTTGCAAGTGTGTCTAGGAAGGTTCCAGCTAGGAACACTAGCCATAAGTGCCCAGTCGATGATTTTGCAAATTTGACCCCAATTTGCAAAAATTGCACACTCCCTTACTAAGCAAAACCCTAGTTTCCAAAATGGACCTACAAGATTACACCAGTGCCATGGGACCGGAGGAGAAAGGCACCCCTAGCACTATCCTGACGTCCGGAATCCAATTGAGTCGATAGTTTTTCGATCGGAGCCGCGGTCATCATTCTATGGCTCGTTCTGTCTCGCATCCAAAAGGCCTTCAGGGACACCTGCTGGATACCTACCGGGGGCATAGAATTCCAACCGTGCAACAAAAACGGGTTCCGGGGAGTCCTGCAAGTGTGTCTAGGAATTTTCCAGCTAGGAATGCTAGCCATAAGTTCCTGGTCAAGGATTTTGAAAATTTGACCCCAATGTGCAAACATTGCACACCCCCTTACTGAGAAAAACCCTAGTTTCCAAAATGGACCTACAAGATGACACCTGGGCCATGGGACCAAAGGAGAGGGGCACCCCTAGCACTATCCCAACGTCCTGAATCCAATGGAGTCTATAGTTTGACGATCCAAGCCACGGTCATCATTCTATGGATCGTTCCATTCCTAAGATCAATCAAGCAAGACAAGCATTGGGTGATGGACCCATGGGAGAGAAGTTCCTCTTAATGGGAGTAATTGGGAATCCCGTGATAAAATTATGGTAATAAGGACATGAGATGCATGAGGTTCTTCAATTTTTGGAAGCTTGTCCACTATGTTTCTATTTTTCCTTAGAGTTTTTCATAATGTAGTGACAATTCCTAGATATAAATGGTGTTCCTATTGGTCTAGGTAAAGGAAAAAGAAACACATACAACATCTCATTGAACTAAAGAACTAATGTATTGGTGTTGTAATTGATGCAACCAAATTAGCATAAGCATGGAAGTGGTTTGACCACCTTAACCACTAAAATAATGTATTAGACAAATGTCGGCGTCCATTTTTGTCACCATTTTGATCAGTAAACATGCTCCGATTAGCGTTATTTTCACTATTTTGATATAATAATTCATTCTCTTTTCCAAACAGACCATCAATCAGACCCAAGTATGAACTTATTTGCATATCACGTAAATCTTGATTGAATATCATCGTTTTTATGGTTTATTGATAATCATCTCACATTTCTAGACATGCTTGGCATTTAGTTTTTGTTCTATAGGTTGCGGTCGTCATTCGGACCTTCATCCAGCCACGTGTTCACGCCAAGGACGTCTAGTCACATTCAAACCTCCGTTGATCCCTCCATTCGTACCCACATAATCATTGGTTGAGATATTTCGGGGCATTAAAGAAAAAAATGGTGATGTGGGTTCTGTTAAGGATGTGGCCCTCATGGTTCGTGAGCCTCCATTCTAGAAGATTCGCTCTCTTGTTTGCTTGGCTCGAGACCACATCACCTACCCACGTTAAGAGGAACCAACGCACAGCTGCTCGCGTCAAGGAATATCAACGCCCGTGGACTCAGAAAGATGGCTTGTCCACTGTCGTAAACCAAACTACAATTGTTCTACATCCATTAAGACCTCTATTTTTAGAGAGGTCAACTATGTCAACCTTCTCTCTTGTTGTAAAACCTATATAAAGATGTTTTTTATCAAGAAATGCAGCACATATAGAAATTGTAACACATAGACGATAGCAGTAATTTTTATATAGACACTGTGTAATTTTTATCAGTCAATGGAAGTTCCAGATTCTAGGTGTTGATGTTTTGTTGGTGGTGAATAATTTTAGTTAAGATTCAATCCCTGATTGCTGAGAAGGGCCCCTCAACAACTAGAGGTTTTACTGTATATATTCTGCATTTCTTTTCTGCAAATTAATAGTTTTCATAAATGACCGGTCATGCTTAAGCCTTCTTAGTTTACTCTCAATCTTTTCATTTGCAATTAGATAGAGTTAATTAGTTACTGTTTCAGAAGTTTAATTCATAGTTAGAATTAGTTCTGCTAGTTTTTCCTGTAGCTGTAGATTAGTTTTATTTACTTTTCAGCCTTGTTTATTATGCCATAGAAATAGTTTGTTTCCTTAGCTAATGATTAGTATAGGTTGATTCTTGCCATTTTAACCTTAAACAGTCTATTTACTGCTTTCCCTGCACTGTAGGTTCATATGCATTAACCAGTTGGTGTTAAGATCATTCAGTCTTCTTATTTCCTTAGTTTAAATCATTTTCTTCCATCCAGACTGTCATTCAGACCATCTTTTAGACCGCCATCCAAATCGTCAACGGACTTTAATATTTTCTGCATTGTTTTTATGCTTATTTAGAATCCAGTTTCTTAGGTTTTTGAACTGTAACATTTCTTGCAATTAATTAGCATTCTTAGATGCAATTAAAATGTTGTTCCACACTGCATAGAGTTTTAATTAAGTTTCACATCCATCTTTAGTTTTAATTTCACTTTCTTAACCTTACTTTAATTTCTTTTCGAATTATGTCTGTCATGTCTGATTTATTAATATTTTACTATTCTAGGACTTATCAGTTCCATTCTTAGTTTGGTTATTTCATGTTTCTTAAGATTGATTTCGGATTGAACTTAGTAATTTCATTCTCCCAAGCACATTAGTTTTGATAGTTTCTTGGTGCAAGTATAGGATTAGTTTTCCCATTTACATAGTTAATGAAGATGTTCATAGAATAGGATTTGGTTCAGAAATAAGACATCTTTATCAAGTTTTCTACTTTCTTCTACATAAAATATCTTTATCAAGTTTTCTACTTGCATCTCAATCAAATTTAGTTTCAAGTAAATATCTTTATTAAGTTTTCTACTTGCTTCTAGATTACATTTGTGCCATGTCATTTGTTTATTGATAGAAAATGGAGTACAATGTTTAAAGTTAGTTGTAATTGGACACTCTTTAGTTTGCATTTATTTGTAGAAGTTAAACTATATTTGCTTCCATTTTGTTTCCTTGTAACATTTGAAAGTCACTTTGATACCTTCTCTCCTCTTCCTATTACATTTGATACACTTCCTCAGAATCCTCAAGGAGAATGGAATTAGGTAGTTTAGTTTGATCTTGAGTTGAATATATGAATAGTTTTTGAATTCATTAAGTAGTTTGTAGGTTTGCTTTAAGATAATATAGTTTCTTGTTTCCATAGTTAATTGTTAATTGAAGCATTTCATACATAGGTTCCTAAACTCATTTACAGTTGTTTCTAATTTCCTAGATTAGAATTTGAATTATTAATCAGTAGCTTTCAATTTCATCAAAGTAATTTTGTTTTTGATTAAGTCTTGCTTCTTAAAATAATATTTGTTGTTTTTATCTTTTCAATTATTGTCCATAGAGTAGAGTAGTATAAATGGATACTATTCTGATCTATTGGTTTAGTTAGGCTTAACTAGTTAAGTAGTTGAATTCTAGAAGTTTGACTTGGTTTTTCATTTTGAAATATCTTTCGATCTTTTCATTATTAAACATTTCTAAGGTCTACCGAGCCGAAACTTTAGGCTCCATTCTAAGTCAGTGTAATGTCCCAAAAAAATAGCAAAAATTTAAAAAAAAATCCGTCCCTGTACTAGATGTTGATTAAGAATAAAATAGTCACAAGTTAATTCTAATACTGGGAAAATATGTAAATGCTTACTGTAGATAAAAGAAAGTCTACCATTCCTAAATAATCATGGTCTTTCTAACTCTTTTTACATTTTCAACCCTATAGAAAACAATGTGGAATTAAATAATGATGTATCCTAGTTATGAGTTTACAATTGCTGGTGTAACTAAAATAACAATTCTTTCATACTGTTTTGATGAAATCATGTGAATGTATTATGAATGTATGAATGGCACCTTTAGGTAATATGGCCTTTGTTGATGATATTTTGAGTCCATGGTGGGACATGTGACAATCAAGGAGAGGGAACATACCCCGGCAGGGTTGTCGAGAGGTAAGAGTACTCTTGGATGTTTCTGGACTTACTTAGCATTTTTGCTAATATATATTATGTTTGTCCTTTGCAGGTATCTACCTTGAGTAAAATCCATTTTAAGGGTCTATCCACGATTCCACCAAGATCATGTTTACAAGGTGGAGGCCAACCAAGAAGGTCGTAACCTAAGTGGGTAGACTATGAGATAATTACCAAAGTTCTAAAGTAATGAGTGATAGTGGTAAAGTCCTATGGTGATGAGATATTGGTCAATACTTGTATTACCATGCCATCTCGTTGTTAAACCATACAACTTGAACTATAGGCTTGTATGGGAAATTTAACCTCCACTAGCGCTGAGTTTGATGCAGCCTTAATGGCACTTTACTGTAGTGGGTGACAGGCTGGAAAAAGGGTTCACGAGTTGGGGTTTTCCCTGTGTCCAAGGTTTTGCGTTTTTAGTTTGGTTTAGACTCCACTTCGTTGTTTCCTGGAGGTGGATTCGTTCCTTGACCTAAGCTACGCTCATGGTCAGTGCACCGTGGTGTTTTTAGTTTAGTTGGTGGAATAGAGATGCCCTTCACCCTGCTTAGGTATGAAAGCACAATCACCCACTGATCTATGAAGTTTTCGATTTACTTTGTGCATATGTATCAGGGTTTTCACTTATGGTTGCTTGTTTTGTATTGGCAGGTAGTAATGACTGTGGCATGGGTTACTGTGGGTGTCTAGGACTTCCATCATTGTAGTCATGTGATAGTGGTAAGTCCAGCTTCCATCCAGCTTACTCTGCTTCTCACACCCCTGGTGGTGTATGTTTTGTTTTGGGTTTTGATGGAACAATGCAGAGTCCCTTCTTTGTCTTTCTGCAAGTTGCCTTTTTGGCTGGACTATGTTAATGGATGTAATATTCGAGGATGTGGCTCCTAAGTAATTCTCATGAAGCTGAAGCTCATTGTAATATTTGTTTTAGATGTTGTGACTAAAGTATTTGAGGTTTGGTTTTGAAATCCCTTGTTAGCATAAACGTAATAATATTTGTGATTTGTTATGGAGCTGGGTTTTACACAGAGGATGCATCTATGTACATTGCATGGTGATTTAAAACGTTTTATTTTGGGTATGAGGAATGAAGACTCCGGCGTTTCTTTTTATGTAGCTATTGTTCATCGAAATGTGGCTTATCATTGAGTCCTGTATTGCTTAAATCGATTTGTAATTCTATGGTGGCTATGTGTGATTTATGGATTCATTTGTGCAAATTAAATCAACTCTGATGGGTTTCATACACCTCTACTTCTAAGATGTAGCTAGGGTTTAAGAATTGTGGTTTCCATTCGTTGATGCCTGCGTTGAATGAATTAAGTGTTGGGTTCTTCTGTAGCGACTTATAGAAGAAGCACAGGTAATGCCCAGGTGGGCATTCTGTATGCATGGCTATTGGGGAAAATTTCTTAAACTGTTGACTTCTTCAGATTCTCCTAAACAATGTAGATGCCTTCCTCCAATTGCTAGATTGTAAACGTATGGTCTGTAAATTAACCCTGCGTTGATGCCTTTTGGCGAAGGAAGAGTAATGGGGTTCGACTCCTTAACCCATGTCTTTTTGTGCATTTGAAATATTTGTATTTAAATTGTGTTGGGATTTAATGTTTTTTCATTGATCCTGAATGAGAAGTGATATCGACACCTATCTTGGATATATAGCATAGGATGATTAATACAAGGCCTAAACTTAATGGTCTGTTGGAATCGTGCTACCTGGAAAAGTCTGTTTGCGTGTTCTCATGAAATCGTTTGACTTTTTGGTTGAAAGAATGAAGAAGGTCTAATACTAAATTTATAAATCATAATGCCTGGAAAATGCATTTTTTTTTTAAGTTTTGGCTAGAGACTTTTGTGTAGCTGAAAGTTTCGATGCCTGGTTTAAAATGATGTTGATTTCAGTGGATAGGATAATGCCTTTTTAAAAGAAACTAATAATCATAAAAAAAATAAACCCTACACTACAAAATTTAGGAGCAGGTGATTCAAAACCGAAGCATCTATTTGTAAAGAAAAGTGTTATGACAATCCTATCTTAGAAGAATAATATACGTTGTCTAGCAAAGGCTAACTGGGATAGACCTGCTAGACTGGCCACTGGATTCTGGGTAGAATCTTGATTAATATTTTATAATGAAAAACAATACTGTACTACATTCAATTCTGAAAATAATTTGGTTTGAAGGTTTGAAAGTTTGCATACCTGCCTATTTTGTAGCTTGCTCCTTGCTGTAATAACCTGCACACTGAGTCAAATAATTAGTGGAAAACTGCTGAACTTTAGCTGACCTGACGAATTGATCCTTGACCAGATAACTTTGGGACTACCACGTTCCTCCCAACCATGATCCTACAACCATTCCGGGTTCAGTATGGATCCCCCCGAGCTGGTTCTGACATGCATATTGAGAGATAGCGGCCCTAGGTTCACTATTGGTTCAGATCTGGAAACTTGTGTGGCCTGCTACAATTCTTGGAGCAGAAAAATTCTCTCTGATTACAATAAGGGAATGATAATGAAAAAGATCCATCCCCCAAAACTTGGGATCTTCCCTCTTAAGCAAGGGAGTCTTGAATTATGACTGTTGGAATAATTCAGTTTCTTTAAATAAAATAAATAATATTTAAAAGATATTATTTTTAATAACTATTTGGTCCTCTTTGAACCAGGACCCTTCTAATTTGTTTAACTATATGTGACTTTGATTAAAACTCTCCAAACTAATTGTAATAACAATAATTATATTTTACTTAACTATTAATACATTATTAATATTAATAAATAATGTCTAAAATATAAATAATAAATATATTTTATAAATAAATCATTAACATCATTATTATTAAAGCTCTTAATAATAATAATGGCCTTGAGGCTTTTATGCATGTAAATCATAGAAGACTACTATTAGTTAGTTCATGCTTTAAGTGGTAGTAATTACTCTTATTTAAATTATGTATCTGCACCTGATACTTCTTTGTTTATCTTTTAAGGACAAATTCCAATTCTTTGGACAGTCTTAGTAGGCTTGGTTAGGCATCTCTAGTCTCTCTCTTTGCATGTCAGATTCCCTCGTTTAACATGGTAGTTCCCGCAGTACTTGATGATAAATGAAAGAAGATTTATTTAGTCATTTTGAATAATTGTGATGCAACCTAGAAGTGCTATTCAGAGTCCTTTGACTCAACACTTGAGATCTAGTAACCCCGAGTGCTCTTCGGAGCCTTTTCACTCAACACCCTCACATGGGCGTTACGCTAGTGCAATTCCAGAGTCTCCGCTCAACGCTAGTGCTAGAATGTGGTTATGAGGCACATCTAGAATATTTTAAGTGGCCTCGGATCCAGTATTCATTTATCAAGCTTGGAGTGCTCCAGGGCTTATTCCCAACACTCAGTGTACATCAGGGCTTACTCCTAGTACATAAACCTCCATCTAGGTACATTGGCGCTTACGCCCAGTATGTAGGTCTCTTGTGTGTTTTTGAGTCCATGCTCAACACATCATATAAGCTAAACATGTAAAATCACAGCTCTGCACAATAAGTAACCGCAGGTCATCTCAATATATATATATTAGGGATTGTACCCACATCATATGCTAAGAAACATAAACACAACATTAGGGCCTTCCCGCCCAATCATATAATCAATAAAGAAGTTAGTCAGGGTCCATACCTAGTATATCAATATAAAAGGATAAATCACATGTGCTAGGGCTCATGCCCAATACTCGTAATAAAATCATAAATGTCGGGGCCATGGCCCAATATAACATAACAATGGTCAATCCAAAAATTCAGGATATTACACTCAGCATATACTGTGCCACAACTCTAAGATTACCAACCCTGATCGATAATTAAATATTTTGGTGATTGCTTAAGACAGTAATTACACCTCAACATCAAATATGGGGGGAAGTGATAATTACATGTTAATGAACACTTATATTCCTCCATATGATTATAAATGGACCACTTTACACTAGTTATGGGATCAATAATGTATCTTCTACTATGTTTTAAGATTAATATGGTATAGTAAATATTCCTGCACTAAGGTGTCTTAATGTGTTTTTTTTCATTCAACTCATAAATTCAAGACCACTACAATTTATCCATGTCTCAATTCATGATTGTAAGAAAATATCAAACATGAAATTTATGTTGCAAACAACTTTATATGGCCATGCATGCATTATTATTTCAAGCTTCTCATTGCAAATATCAACATGTTCTTATCTAGACCTAAGTTTTATGAACTAGGGTTTTCACCATTATATTTGGTTTAAAACATTAGCTATAGTGCCTATCACATGATAACTATCTAGGTCAACCGCAATATACTAGTATCTATTAACAAGGAAAACCAATACTATTATTATGGGGTGGCTATATGAATGTTGAGGAAAATCCATATATGAATGCGCATTTTCTTAATATTGAATATTAATAATTTGAAACCTTATGAGCCATCCAGAATTGGCAATTCAAATGTGGGGAAAGTCTTGTCAAAGAGGACTTGCCAATGTAATATTAGGTAGGCATGTAAGTTAATTGAGTGTGGAATTTTGAAAATATTATATAGGATCCAAACAAACCTAATACATGACCTATATGGTAGTTTGAAAGCTCCTTTATGCACGTGCGGGAGCTGACGGAACCTAGGTCTGCTTGTCGGTTTGGGTTCCGTGCCACTGGAGCAAATCCTCAAAGTGTCCCCAAATGGCCCCGGGATGCCAGACCAAGATGCCTACAACACCCAAACCATGGATTGGGTCACAAATTTGTCGATTCTAGTGGATCTAAGACACCGATTTTAAGCTAGGGGACCCCCCACAGCATGCCTTGAAGTACCAAAAATGGTGCCAATGTGCCATCTTCGGAGCTAGGGTTTTTCTCAGTGAATGCCATGCCAATCTTGCTCAAGGGCGCCATTTCTCGTCCGAAGGCTCCCGGGCGTGCGTGGCAACCGTGGATGTGTCCGTAATGGCCATACGCACCTGTGGGAACGGATGGAACCCAGGTCCGCTCGTCGGTTTTAGTTTCGTGCCCCCGGAGCAAATCCTTAAAGTGTCCTCGAATGACCCCAAGGTGTCGGACCAAGATGCCCGCAACACCCAAATCGTGGCTCGGATTGTGAATCCATCGACTCCGATGGATCCGCGACGTCGGGTTTCAAATAGGTCCCACCCTACAACATGCCTCGAAGTCTCGGAAATGGTGCCAATGTGCCATCTTCGGAGCTAGGGTTTTCGTCAATGAAGGCCATGCCAATCTTGCTCAAGGGGGACATTTCTCGTTCGAAGGATCCTGGGTGTGCATGGACACCATGTACATGTCCGCAATGGCCATACGCAGTTTTGGGAGCAGACAAGAACCCAATTTCTCTCACTGGTTTGGGTTCCATGCCCTCAGAGCAAATCCTCAAAGTGTCCCTGAATGGCCCCGGGGTGCCGGACCAAGATGCCCACAACACCCAAACCATGGCTCATATCGTGAATCCGTAGATTCCAATGGATACATGACATCTGTTTTCAGCTAGGGCCCCCCCACAGCATGCCTCAAAGTCCCATAAATGGTGCCAATGTGCCATCTTCGGAGCTAGGGTTTTGCTCAGTGAGGGCCATGCCAATCTTACTCAAGGGAGCCATTTCTCGTCTGAAGGATCTTGGGCGTCCGTGGCCACCGTGGACACATCCAAAATGGCCATACGCACATGTGGGAGCCTACATAATCCATGTTCGCTCACCGATTTTGGTTTCGTGGCCCCGGAGCAAATCCTCAAAGTGTCCCTAAATGGCCTCGGGGTGCCCGACCAAAATGCCCGCAACACCCAAGCCATGGCTCGGATCGCCAATCCGTTGATTTCGGTTGATTTGGGATCTCATTTTTCATATGAGGGACCCCCCACAGCATGCCGAAAACCTGTGGCAATGGTGGTATTGTGCCATCTCCAGAGTTAGGGTTTTGCTCAATGAAGGAGCTAGGGTTCACTAAGAAAACCCTAGCTCCAGAGATGGCACAATAACACCATTTTCGGGGGTTGGTGGCATGCTGTGGGAGGACCCCTAGCTGAAAAATGGCATCCTGGATCCATTGGAATCAATAGATTTGTGATCTGAGCCTCGGTTTGGCTATCGCAGGCATTTTGGTCAGGCACCCCGAGGCTATTCAGGGACACTTTAAGGATTTGCTCCGGGGCCAGGGAACCCAAACTGGCGAGCAAACTTGGATTCCATTGGATCCCACATGTGCATATGGGCATTGCAGATGTTTCCATGGTGGTCATAGATGCACGGTACCCTTCAAACAAGAAATGGCCCCCTTGAGCAGGATTGGCATGGCCCTCACTAAGCAAAACCCTAGCTTTGAAGATGGCACATTGGCACTGTTTTCAGGACTTTGAGACATGGTGTGGGGGGTCCCCTAGCTGAAACTCGATGTCCTGGACCCACTAGAAATGATGAATTCATGATCTGAGCCATGGTTTGGGTGTTACGGGCATCTAGGTCTGGAACCCAAGGGCCATTTGGGGACACTTTGAGGATTTGCTCCAGGGGAATGGAACCCAAGCCGTCACATTTGTCAGACAAACCTTCGTAGTGAACTATGAGTTTTCCATATTGCAGCCAAAGGAAAACATAATACCATGAATCGTCATCATTGCCAGGTTGAAACATAAGACCGCTGACAACACTCCTCGGACGACGGGCATGGGTCATACTGATTTGAGAAACTAATTGAGGGAAACCGTAGTGAGAATATGAGGAGGTTGCATAATGAAATGCATGTAGAATTAATGAAGAGTGGGTGGCGAGAGAAATGGATGTGGGACGTCATATGAGAGGAAAAGGCAATGGGAATTGATTGATAAGGTCAAATTAAATTCACATGGTGGTAATAAACTACACTTGTGTCTTCCATTGTCAGCTGCACTTTAGGCTTGAAGGTGGTAGCCTTGGAACTAGACATAGGTCATAGGTTTGAATATCCTCAGTTCAGTTCGTACCCTATTAGTTTTTTGCTACATAAATCATATAATTTGCAGCGAAAAAATACAAGCTTCAAACCTGGGACCTATGTTCGAACCTGCGACCTATGTCTAGTCCCAAGGATACCACCTTCAAGCTTGAAGTGTAGCTAACAATGGAAGACACAAGTGTAGTTTATTACCACCGTGTGAATTTAATTTGACCTTATCAATCAAATCGCATCGCCATTTCCTCTCATACAATGTCCCACAACCATTTCTCTCGCCACCCACTCTTCATTGATTCTGCATGCATTTCAATATGCAATTGTCTCAAATTCTCACTGTGTTTTCCCTCAATTAGTTTCTCAAATCAGTATGACCCACGCCCGTCGTCCGAGGAGTGTTGCCATTGGTCTTGAGCTTTAGCCTAAAAATGGTGACGATTCATGGTATTACATTTCCCTTCGGCTGCAATATGGAAAACTCATAGTTCACTATGAAGGTTTGTTTGACAAATGTGACAGCTTGGGTTCCATGCCCACGGAGCAATTCCTCAAAGTGTCACTGAATGGCCCCGGGGTGCTGGACCAAGATGCTCGTAGCACCCAAACCATGGCTCGGATCGTGAATCCTTCGATTCTGGTGGATCCAGGACTCCGGGTTTCAGCTAGCCCCCCCCCTCCCCAAAACGTGCCTCAAAGTCCCGGAAATGATGCCAATGTGCCATCTCCAGAGCTAGGGTTTTTCTCAGTGAGGGCCATGTCAATATTTTTCAAGGGGTCCATTTCTCGTCTATAGGGTCTTGGGAATCCGTGGCCACCATGGAAATGTCTTCAATGTCCATATGCACGTGTGGGAGCTGACAAAATCCAAATCTGCTCACTGATTTGGGTTCTGTGGCCCCGAAGCAAATCCTCAAAGTGTCCCTGAATGGCCTCGGGGTGCCCGACCAAAATTCCTGTAACACCCAAACCGTGGCTCAGATCGCAAATCCATCGATTTCAATGGATCCCAGGGAACCAGTTTTCAACTAGGTGACCCCCCACAGCATGCTTCCAACCCTTGGAAACGGTGTTATTGTGCCATCTCCGGAGCTAGGGTTTTGCTTAGTGAAGAAGCTAGGGTTCACTGAGCAAAACCCTAGCTTCGGAGATGGAACAATAGCACCGTTTCTAGGGGTTGGAGGCATGCTGTGGTAGGGGTCCTAGCTGAAACTTGGTGCCTCGGATCCACTGGAATCGATGGATTTGGGATCTGAGCCACGGTTTGGGTGTTTCAGGAATTTTGGTCGGGAACCCTAAGGCCATTCAGGGACACGTTGAGGATTTGCTCTGGGGCCACGGAACCCAAACCGGAAAGTGGAATTGGGTTTTGTCATCTCCCACATGTGTGTATGGCCATTATGTAGGTTTCCATTATGGCCATGCAGCCCGGGAGCCTTCGGATGAGAAATGGCCTCCTTGGGCAAGACTGGCATGGCCTTCAGTGAGAAAAAACACTAGCTCCGAAGATGACACATTGGCATTGTTTCTGGGACTTCAAAACATGTTGTGGGGAGACCCCTAGCTAAAACCTGGCATCTAGGATCCACTGGAATTGATGGATTCCTGATTCGAGCCACGGTTGGGTGTTGCAGAGATTTTGACCGGGCACCCTGAGGCCATTCAGAGACACTTTGAGGATTTCCTCCGGGGCCACAGAACCCAAACCGACGAGCGAACTTGGATTACATGAGCTCCCACAGGTGTGCATGGCCATTGTGGATGTGTCCACGGTGGCCATGCATGCCCGGGATCCTTCAGACAAGAAATGGCCCCCTTAAGCAAGATTAGCATGGCCTTCACTGAGCAAAACCCTAGCTCCGAAGATGGCACACTGGCACTGTTTCGGGGACTTCAAGGCATGCTGTGGGGGGTCCTGTAGCTGAAACCCGACATCTTGGATCCACCATAATTGACGAATTCCCGAACCGAGCCACAGTTTGAGTGTTACAGGAATTTTGGTCGGACACCCCGAGGTCATTCGGGGACACTTTGATAATTTGCTCCGAGGCCACGGAACCCAAACTGGCAAGCGGACTTGGATTATGTCAGATCCCACAGGTGCAAGTGGCCATTATGAATGTGTACACGATTCCCATGCATGTCTAAGAGTCTTCAAATGAGAAATGACCCCCTTGAGCGAAATTGGATCACCTCTCTTTCACATTTGTGAAGACCTGTGATCACTAAGGTTACTAATATCGTGTTCTAACACTAAGGTCATTTCCCTTGTGGAACGCATGGAGAGTGGAGCTAAAACCTGACATGATTTTGGATGTCAACACTAGAGGAGACCACCAATTACAATGATATATAGAATAAGGAGTTATTCCTTCTCATACCATCAATATCACGCTCTTTTATTTGTAATTAGATTCATGAGGAATTAACTATGTTTCATGAAAACACCCCTAGGAGAATATATGAAGTCTAGGGAGGAAAAATTGGCTTGAGCTTGATCCTTCTAAGATTATAGGGTTACATCTCTTGGAGGTTTATGATTAGGGTTTTGTGATTAAACCCTAGGTGCATTTTCTAAATAAGAAGAAGAGAAGCAAATGTATTGCATTGGACGACTTGTTTTATTGATTCATGCATGTTATATCTCCTTGGTTCAGATAGGGATTTCACTATTTTCCCTAGCTAGTGTTTTGGAGAGCTAGTGAATTGTAATAGCCTTGTGATAAGGCTCTCGTGCATGTTCTTGAATTGTAATTTATAGTTATATATGTATTGCTAATTTATCACAAGTAAAAGATAATTTTGTTGAGTGATTTGACATCATCATTGAATAAGTTAAGGGTTGTTTTACTATTGCTATAATTGTTGTAAGAGTGAGTTTTCAGATTTGGTTTATGCATAATAAGTTTTCAATGCAACTAAATCTAATATAAGAACTAGGATATTTTTGTGAGGCTCCATGCAAATTCACTAAAGCACAAAAGTGATCGTGACTAGGTGAAACTTCACTCTTTGAGGTTTCAGAAGCTTTTGATTAATGTGTTTCCTCCGACCATATTTAAGTATATAAAATATTTTCTAAGGGCATGCTAAAATATTCTAACATATACATTCATTGTGGGTAAGCCAGATGGACCACATTTCTTGCAAAGATGTTGTTGACAGGTGAGGAGAGACACTACCAACTGGGCGGGGTTGACAGGTATATACAATAATTGTATTACAATTAGTTCCTATAGATGAAAGGGATCAAGATATAGAAAGATGCACCTTTAATCGACGGCTGGTCCTAGCTTTCACTTGATCTTCTGCTTGATGAACCTACAACACAAAGGAAACCTTCCTCAAAGTATCTTGACTATATAAATATGATGAATATTAAAAGCAATCAAACATCAACAACAATCAGATACTAATCCAAATTAACATACAATCTAATAAACACTCGATTTGGGACAGGAAGGGTATTTCCACCTTTTTATTGTCAAAGAAGCATGAAATCAGTACAAGTATACCTGACGTGTCGAGATGCTTCTACAACCAAGTCCTGGGCTCCTTCTCTTCACAATGACTTGGGACTTTCCTCCAGCATAACAATTCTTAAAGCATTTCTTCTAGGTTCCTCTCTCATGGATCCTCATATTTATGGGACAAGGTAGGCAGTTGGATTGGAGAGGTGGTTGGATTGGGAGGTTGGGGAAGATGCAGAACCAACTTCAACTAATCCCAATTTGTCAACTTAATATATTTTTTGATTTCATTTTAATATGTCCGCGAGTTTCATACACCAAGAGTAGCGCACAGTGTGCAACTTTTATACTTTGCAGCAAGCGTTTGCAACAATTTTCAAGGTGTGCGCTAGTTTCACTTGAGTAAAGTAGGGCATACTAGTAGATGTGCGTAGGTTTACTTCCCAGAGAGTAGTGCACATGTCAAAATGTGTGTGAGAACAAGATTTTTCTCAGCTGAAGAGGGTAGTTCTAGTCCATGCATCATCTAGGTCAACCTAGATCTTCAATCCATGTTATCCTTTTATGTGATCGACAATGTAATGTGATCACGGATGGAGAAGTGTAGATTTGACCTATAATAGATGCCCCCTAATGTGTGAGGTCAGAGGGAAACGATGGTCAAAATACATTATAAGTCCAAGTCAAAGGAGGAGCAAGAAACCGCATAACCAAGTTAGAGAAACACCTGCAACAATGATTAAGGGCAGTGAGAAATTACAATCTTGACATCATATAGATGTGTAACATGATCTCCGATACGTAACTAGGAGATGTATATATAGAGCATGGCCACTGAAATACAAGTGTGGATCCATGTCAAAAAGACAGATCATAGCCATAACAACAAGCTGGATCTATGTCTCGTGAAAAGGCAAAATCAGTGAGGCTCAGTCTTGCGTAGCCTAGGTGATAACATAAATATGGTGATGCTATCATGGTCCCAAGTTCTTCATCCAAAACAACCCAAGGTATAAACCCTAACCATGCAAATAGATAAGCTGAATTCGAACATGGGGGGTATCGTTTGATTACCGTTCATTGATGTATATCATTAACAAACGTGAGGACTTCCATCGATAATGATAATGGGGTCCAAGGTACCTAGAGTTAAAATTCAATATGCTAAGACAAAAAATATCAGCATTGCATTTCATTTCACAACAATAGCATATATAGGATCACTGAAAGAACAACAAGCACAGCATAAACACAAGAGACACAGATTTATCCTGGGAAACCCTCATGGGGTAGAAAACCCAGCAAAGCCTCCTCAATATAGATGACCAGCAAATACAAAGATGCAAACCCTAGACATGAGCTCCTTCTCCTCCATAGCAGACCTCTCCCTCACAAGTGTGCTACATTTCAAGTGAGGGAAGTGTGTGTCTAATGAGGAACACACCTCCTCTATTTATACACATCTCCGACTTGTACTTTATATTAACTAGGTCGGCCCCAACTTTACCACTGTGTTAAACACCCCACTACAACTAACTGGGCCGACCCCACTAGGGTGGTCTAACAACCCTTTGACCCACATAACACATACATGGTTGACCCCCACTAGGGAAGTCTAATAACCCAAGTTACCACATTCCGACGAAGAAATAAACATCTCTGGATATACAATAAGATCTTCACGGAGGAATGAAACATCTCCGGAATAATAAAGTACAAATATAATAGTCTTTGAAGTTACAATATTTCAACACCTAGTATGATCCAAACAAATGTGAATAAGTGGACTTGAAGTCGAACAATTGAGGAACCTGTCGAATAAGAGACATTGATGTATTCCCATTATTCAACAGCGAGGGAAACTGCCACTGATGACTGCAATCCCCAAGGTACTAACCGAAACTCTAAAATTTGTTCCTAGAGCATAATGAGATGAAGTCGATGGGAAGAAGTACGCTGGAAGGGAGGCCTTAATGCACCCTCCATCATCCAACACGAGGAACACTCACAGGTATGAGCTTATTTGGAGTAGGACAAGTAACAAGATGAAACAAACTGACACCAAGATGGCCGACACATGAAATCAAGGCAAACTACAAAATGGTCGACACAGGCTGTATCTTTGAGAAGTGAGCATGACACAAAGTGACTTAGGAATTTTTTAACATGAAGGGGAAATGATATAGGCCTGCAATGTAGGAGACATTGACAGACCCTCCATATGGTTGGCAGAATAACCACCCGGGGAAGTAAAAACTCGAAGATCAGGTTCACCCTAAGGTCAAAAACTATAACCCAACTAACATGAAAGACTCAAGTAGGTATTGTGTTCAAGGATATGACTGACTCAACTGCCTTTGAAACTGAAAAGGATGTGATATACCCTTCTTATCCCTTATTGTTTTTGGTAAAATAATGTCCTTCTTGTTGTTTTAATGAGTCCAAGAAAGATAGAAAACTCAGTCAGTCCAACCATGTGAAAGTTTAACAAACCCATGGGAGGAAGACTCAGGCCCTTCTTCGTTGTCTACATAGTTCAAAGAAGAGATAGAAGAATACTCTATAATACTGATCTCTGGATTTTAGTATCGAGCTGAGATATGTTCTTGCTCGCCGATGTTTTCAATTTTAAGGAGTCTGGAAAACTTAAACAATAACTCCATGCACCTACCCATGGATTTTAATATCGAGCTCGAGTTGGTATATGCTCGTCAGTGTTTTCTTGTTTATAGAGTCTGAAAAACTTAAACAGTCCGCTATATACCTTCTCGTGGATTTCACATCGAGCCCGAGTAGGTGAGTGCTCGCTTGGTGTTTTCATGTTTCGAGAGCCTGAAAACCCTAAAGAAGGCTCCAAAAGGTCCTTTTTCGTATAGTTAGTCTCTTCCCCTGAAAAAGTAAACAATGAGAGAAGAACTCTTCTAGCCACGTATGACTAGAGTATTCATTTTTCATAAGTAATCCGCAAAGGTCCGGAAAAGGGTTAAACTTATACCTAAGCGGATGGACCTTCAATTCCTTTAACAATCTTGGAGAGAGAAAGTCTGCTTGGCAATCTTGTTTAGTTTTTCAATAGTCAAAGTAAGATCTTAAAATGACTTAAAAGACAGCTTCTAGGATCATAAGTTCATGACCTGCCAAGGAATAGGATCTCAACAATCACATTAGTAACTATTGATAAATTTTCTCAATGACAATATATAACAATATGATACTAGATGCGTAAAACATAATTACAATTGTAAGAAAAACTAACTGCACAAAAATGTACAGCTATAATATAGGAAAAAGCATAGTACTTCTTCAAGAAGAGCCCATTTCTAGGCTCTAGAAACTTATTACCTTCATAATCTATTAACTCGTATGCACCTTTCTTCAATACCTTGGAAACTATGTAGGGGCGGAGCCACACGGACTTAAACTTGCCAGCCCCTAAAGGATTCTTGTCCTGATCCTAAAGCCAAACAAGGTCTCCTTCGAGAAACACCCTAGGTCTGACAGACTTATCCTACTTTCCTTTAACTCGGTTCTTATGTACTTCATTTGCTGTAAGTGCATCACAGTGTTGTTCATACAGATGTTCTAAATGCAACAAACGTTCTTCCAAAGATGAAGTGTCTGGTAATAGTTGTACAACTAACTTCAATGAAGGAATCTTGCACTCAACCGGAATGACTGCGTCTACCCCATGTACTAGTTGGAAAGGGTAGAACCCAGTAGTAGTCTTTACATTGGCTCGGTAGGCCCAAAGAGCAGGATACAACATAATGTGCCAGTTAGTTCTACTGGCATCAACAGTCCTTTGTAAGATAGTCTTCAAATTTTTATTGACTGCTTCGACCTGACCATTTTCCTATGGATAAAATGAAGACGAATGCTCCTATAGAAAACCTAACATGGTGTACAGATCTGTCATCATGTTGTTCTGAAAATGGCTATCATGATCAGTCACGATCTTTTTGGGTATACCAAATCTTGCAATGATCTGGTTGAAAAAGAAATAAGCGGTCGTTTCTCCATCCGCTTTAATAGTAGGCATTGCCTCGGCCCACTTGGTAAAGTAGTCGATGGAAACAATTATATGATGATGGCCTCCAGCTGAAACTAGATTACAATTCATAAAATCAACCACTCATTTGGTGAAGGGGAATGCTATTATTACGGGATGAAGAGGAGATGGATGTGCTCTCATCTTCCTGGTGAAAAACTGACATCTCTGGCAGCGTTTCATAGCTTCCACACAATCTTTGAAGATTGTAGGCCAAAAATAACCTGCACGTAGTATTTTCTGGGTTGTTTCCAACCCAGAAAGATGACCCCCACAAGATCCAACGTGGCCATCATTCAATACTGATTTTGCTTCCTCCAAGGTTAAACAACAGTGTAAGATGGAATCTACCCCACGTCTATATAAAGTGTCAGAAATGATGAAGTAATTCTTCGCATGAGTCTTAAGCTTGCATCATTCATCCTTGGAGAAAGTGGTGGGACACCTCAAAGTCTAGATATATACTAGGATATCTCCATACCATGGGTTAGAGGATGCGATGAGAAAGATATGTTCATCCGGGAATGATGATTCTTCCTCAACATGCACTATGTCACTAGGAAATTCTGAAATCAGTTCAGCGAACACCAGTGATTTCTTTGACTTGGCAGACTGAAAAACCAAATCAAATTCTTGCAAGATGACAATCCATTTGTTAAATTTCCCCTCAATTATTCATCGAGTAAGAACATATTGGAAAGGATTGGCCTCCGTGACCATAGTGGTAGGTCACAATAATATGTAGTGACATAGCCTATGGACCGCATAGACAGTAGCTAATGCCAACTTCTCTACGTGAGAATACTTGATATCAGGAGCTATCAGAGCGCGCGACAGATAATAAATGACATGCTCTTGGAGAGTTCCATCCTCCTGAACCAGTACTATGCCAATTGTATATACTGATGCAGCCAGATATAGAAGGAAAACCTTCATATAGTCTAGTGGGCTTAACAAGGGGGTTGAAAGTAGTGCCTTTTTCAAGGCCTCAAATGATGCTTGAGCAGCCTCATCCCACAAAAAGTAGGTGTCTTATTTAAGCAGGCTCATGAAACCTTTTGTAATTTTAGCATAGTTAATGATAAAGCATCTCAAGAATTTGGATATGCCCTACAAACTTTGAAGTTGGCTTAGGGTGCGGGGAGGAGGTATATTTACAATCGCCTCAACTTTCAACGGATCCATCATTATACCACGACTGGATACTATGAAACCCATTATTCATCCAGATTCAATGCAGAGTACACATTTGTTAGGATTCAATCGAATTGTGTAGTATCTGCAACTTTCAAACACAAGTCTTAAATGGTCAGGATGCTCTTGTCTCTTGCGAGATCGTGCGGGGAGATCATCGAGGTAAGGTTTGACCACGTGTTTGATGTCGTGAAAAGAAAAATTCATTGCTCGCTGAAACGTAGCTCCAGCATTTTTTAAGCCAAACAACATCTCCCGATAGGAAAAGGTGCCCAAGGGAAAAATAAAGGCTATCTTGTGTTGGTCTTCAGGCTTAATCTATATCTGATTATATCCTGAAAACTCATCCATGAAGGAAAACATTTCATGGCCTGCACACGCATCAACGATCTGATTTATGAATGGTGTGGGATAATTATCTTTCGAACAAGCCTTATTTATGTCCCGGAAGTCAGTGCAGACTCTAATGGTACCTTTCTTCTTTTCTCTAGGAACATGATTTGAAACCCATTCCGTCATAGCTATCGAATATATAAATCCGGCTTCGAGCAACTTTTCTACCTCTGCCTTAATGGAAGCAACTTTTCGAGGGTTCACTGGATGGAGCTTCTGTCTCATAGGTTTAGCATTGGGGTACATTGTGATGACATGCTCAACAATGGCGGGTTCAATGACTAGCATCTCCTCGTATGACGAGGCAAAGACATCATGGAATTATTTAAAGAGATTGGTATACAAAATGATCTCATCGGGAGAACAGTCTACTCCAATGAAAATATTTTCCACGACCCCAGGTTTGATGGAGATGTTGATCGGAATGGTTTGTGATATATTTGCCATATTCCCTTCGGCATAAACATCTTTCAAAGTAGAAGGAATAGTGGAAAAATCAACATTTCCACCAGGTCTCATAGAAAACTCACCCCTCTCTATCCTGTCCAGTTCGGGAAGAAAATAAGACCTATGATGCATATGTTCCCAAAGGTAATCCAGGCCTATCATTGCTTCCAAGATTGCCTCATCAGAGGGAAAAACAGTGTCTAGACAATCAAAAGAGTGTACAAAGTCTACTGACCATGCAGGAGCATAGTCCATATCTGACTCAGGAGAGACCAACAGAGTCATGATATGTTCTGTTGCATTTTGTTGTGAATCCAAGTAAGCCACTTCTGCAATAGATAAAGGCACAACTGGTTCTTATTCAGTAGGGATAATCCATGGATTTGTCGTTGAACTAGCCGTGAATATCTCAGATGAAGAACATTCTTCAGAACCAATAAAATTAACAGGAGAAGGTAGGTCAAAAGTGCCTATTAATGACCCATAGAGACCTACTCCCAAACTCTCAGTAACTGGGAGGGACTGATCAATCAACGGGATAGTTGAACCCGATGAAGTCTGGTTGGTCTTCTGAGAAAACAAAAGTTGATCGACTGTGACGATCTTTCCTTCGTGAGGGAACATTATGATCCAGAAAAACGCTGACGGCACTTCCTACATGGCATATGTCCAGCTCCTACTCAACAACAAGTTATAATCGAGTGGAGCATCCAGAACTTCAACGTCTACCGATACTAACTTGCCTGCAATTTCAACATCAAATGATGGTAAGACTCTGTGTGGATGGAAAGGTCTTCCATCAAAGGCGGTGAGTACCGTATTAGAGGGAGCTAACTCAGGTTTGTTAATTTTTTAGCATTAATTCAATATACTCTAGGATCTTTACTGAGAGAATAACATGTACAGTATATCAATTCATATCAATCATAGCAAGCATATCAATCATCACAAGATGCAAAACATAAGAGACAATAGACACACAGAGTTTCTGTGGGGAAAACCCTAAGGTGAAAAACCCCACAACTTCCTCAAAGATAGATAGAGCAATAGTACAACCAAAGTACACAGAGATAGACTCCTCCTAGTAGCCGATCCTCCTCCTCACATGTGCACCACTTTCCGAGTGAAGGAAGAGTGAGTTTTGAAGTGATCCAAATAGAGATCGGGAGATCTCTATTTATACTTGTCCTGATTTCCCTATAACTTTATGGGGCCGAATTGTCTAGATTAGTACAATAACCCAATATTAACTTAATCAGGGCCGACCCCACACACGGTGGTCTAATAACCCATCGGCAAGTTACGACACTTGTTAATACAAATGACGACACTTCTGTATAGAGGAATAACACATCTCTATAAGAGTACAATAAATATATATATGAAATACATTCCAAAGTTACATATACATCAAGACTCCCTCTTAACTAGGAAGGTATTTCTCGACACAGATCTGCTAGCACAAGTCTTCTTCTCTGGATCATCATCAGCGAATCATCATCCTCAAATCATCGTCATCGTCACTGCTGTTGCTATGCCAATCAATCTATGAATCTACTTGTCATAGGAAGTTCTACAGAGCTAGTCCTTTTTCATACTGGATGTAGGCCCACCACCTGTAGGTCTTCATCATCACTGGACATACAGTGGAATCCTCAAGACTTATTACGTAAGTCAACAAAACCTCGAAATAGCATCCCAGGACTGATTACAAGCACATAGATAAACCTATCGGATCTCCCAGGACCTTTTACATGCTACTGCACAACCTGTCCATGGCCACAAAGTATCACAAAGCACAACCTAGATGCACACACAAAACACTTACACTCACTGGCATGGGAGGACCAACCTACCACTATCCGTGAAAGGCTCACAGCACTTACATCAATGACCATGGGAGGACAAACCTACCACCATGTCAGAATGGCACAACACTTATATTGTAGCCATGGGAGAAAACATCTACAACCATGCTCAAATGGCCCAACACTTATAGCGCAGCCATGGGAGAACACATCTACAACCATGGCCCCAACACTTATATCACAGCCATGGGAGAACACATCTACAACCATGCTCGAATGGCCCCAACACTTATATCGCAGCCATGGGAGAACACATCTACAACCATGCTCGAATGGCCCTGGCATTTACATAACAACCATGGGAGAACATATCTTCCACCATGTCGGAAAATCCCAACAATTACATCGCGACCATGGGAGAACACATCTACAACCATGTCCGAAAAGCTCATGTGCATCTGTGTCTTTGGAACTCATCACACATAATCCAACTGATTATGTAATGTATCCACTTAATACATGTCATCACATATGATTATCCTGATCATCATCACTACATCATCTTGATGCATGTCATATGGAGCAACATCCTGAAGCTCGTCATCCATGATCATCCTGATCATATAATGCATCCACCTGATGCATACCAAGTATCTACCTGATACATATCATCATACATGATCCACCTGATCATATAATGTATCCACTGGATACATACACAGATACATGATCCACCTGATCATACAATGTATCTACCTAATATATATCAACATACATGATCTACCTGATCATACAATCATATCCACCTGATATATATACAGATACATGGTCCAAGCATCCAACATGATGCATATATACATACATATAAATGATCCAACTGATCATATCCAGCATCCAACATGATGCATACATACATAAATGATCCAACTGATCATATCCAACATCCAACATGATGCATACATACATAAATGATCCAACTGACCATATCCAGCATCCAACATGATGCATACATACATAAATGATCCAACTGATCATATAGAGCAGAAACTAGAACATCATCCTGATGCTCATCATCCAATGCTTACATCCATAGCCATGTGAAGGATCCTCCTTCCACCATGCTTGGAATGGCTTTAGCAAATGTCTCCATCACTTCTTCCTCGAAGTGTCATCAATCTGAAGAACACCAAGCCTCTCTCTGAAGTACTCAAACTTCACTCTGGCTAGTGGCTTCATCAGCACATCTACAACCTGCTCATTCGTCGTAACATATAGGAGCTTCACTGCTCCTCTCTGCACCATATCCCTGATATAGTGGTATTTGATCTCTATGTGTTTCGACCTGCCGTGGAACACCGAGTTCTCAGATAGCTTCACACAACTCTGGTTGTCACAAAAGATACTAGTAGCCTCCAGCGGTAGATCAAATAACTCAGACAGTAGCTTCTGAATCTATACTGCCTCACAACTAGCCGAACAAGCTGCAACATACTCTGCTTCGGCTATACTTAGTGCTATGTAGGACTGCTTCATGCTAAACCAAGAGATCACACTTGATCCCATACTGAAGCAGCACCCAGATGTGCTCTTCCTATCTGCAGCACTGCCTGCCCAATCTGAATCAACATAACCCTGTAGGTTTAGACTTTTGATTCGCATCATACTTGAGCCCATAATCAACTGTACCCTTCAGGTACCTCACAATATGCTTTACAGCAACCAGGTGAACACTCCTTGGATCCGTCGGGAACTGGCTCAATGTGTTCACCACAAAGGAAATATCTAGTCTCATGTTCGTCAAGTACATCAAGGACCCAATCATCTGACAATACATCGTGACATCAACTAGATCAGATGAAGCATCACATAGAAGCTTCAAGTTCGATGCCATAGGTGTGGACATGGCCTTGTAGTCCATCATCCCGAACCTCTTCAGGATCTCTACTGCATACTTCCCTTGTCCAAGGAAGATCCCATTTGCACTCTGCCACACCTCCATGCCTAGAAAATAGTGCACCAGCCCCAAGTCCTTCATCTCGAACTCGGAAACAAGCTTCCTCTTGGTATCGGAAATCAATCTATCTTCACCTGTTACAAATAGGTCATCTACGTACAAGAGTAGTATCACAAAACTACCTTCCTCAACCTTGTAGTAAAGGTTGGAATCTGCTTTACTCTTGGTAAATCCCAAACTGGATAGGAAACTGTCCATCCTACCATACCAAGTCCTGGGGACTTGCTTCAAGCCATACAAGGCTTTCTTCAGTTTGCACACATATGACTCCATGTCATGTGTCTCAAAACCAAGTGGTTGCTCCACATACAATTCCTCTTCAACTACACCATTCAAGAAAGCAGTCTTGACATCCATATGGTGTATATTTCATCACTGCAGCAAGAGCAAGTACTGTTCTGATGGAAGTGTACCTGGCTACAAGAGCAAAAGATTCTTCATAATCTATTCCCTCTTTCTAGGAGAATCCATGAGCTACAAACCTCATTTTGTATTTCTCCATGCTACCATCTACAACATGTTTGATCTTATAGATCCATTTGGAAGTCACAGCAGACTTCCCTTTAGGTCTTGGGACTGCATCCAAAACATCATTCTTCATGATCGACTGATCATGGCATTCTTCCATTACTTCTTCCCAGATCCTGGGAACTTCAATAGATATCTTTGTTGCTGAACAAATGTTGTATTCCTTCTTTTGTAGGTGAAGGTATACGATATTTCCTACAAAACAAGTTAAATTGCATGATTAGAAACATCTCATAGTTTCATAACAAAATATTACACATAAAGGAATATGTCATACAACCATGCAATGATTTTAGCCAATTCTTCAATACAACATTTATCCATATTCTGTAAATTTCTAGATGCCTTCAATCTCTACCAGAACATTGTTAAGAGTGTGCACAACTCCCAACATGTTAGCAAAGAGGTTTCATTCTATATAAGTAGCAATGGAATGTTGTACATTGCCATAGGCCACTTACCCATTACTTGCATATTAGTACTATCTTGTTCATTAATGCAATTATTCTAATATGCATAATACACAACCTAAGTCTATGAACATAAGCATATACATCATTGAATACCATTACTTAAGCAAACATAATATACAAGAAATGACAATTCAAATACTTATCTTTGTTTGTTTGTTGGGTGGACTCCCTCTGAATCTTTGCTTCTTTGCAGGAGCTGTTGGAGTCCTATTCTGAAGTAGCTTCTTCTACTCCTTTCTATTGTGGATTGTAAGGAATGGTCAACTCCCTCTTAATCCCTTCATAAGTGCCTTTTAGTCTTCTTGGATTCATTAAGGAGGACCCTGAATTAGGGTTTGAGTTTCTTGGAGATTTACCCAGCCAAAAATATCGATCCAGAGCTCTAAACTTTGATCTTTTTAAGGAGCTTCCAGCTATGTCTTCAGATTTCAGAAATTCCTATTTTTGTGGAAAACCTAATTTTTAGGGCCAAAACTGACTGTGTTCATAATTGAATTCTAATTGGACAGATAGATTCTACTTGATGATTAGAGTCGATCTACCTTAGTGCTTTTCCAAAATCTGTGGAGAGAAACCCAATAAACAAGAAACCCTGGCTTCCATCACTACACAATGTCTTCTTCTCAGGTTAGCTCTGATACCATGTTAAGTTTTTAGCATTAATTCAATATATTCTAGAATCTTTACTGAGAGAATAACATGTAGAGTATATCAATGCATATCAATCATAGCAAGCATATCAATCATCACAAGATGCAAAACATAAGAGACAATAGACACACAGAGTTTCCGTGGGGAAAACCCTAAGGTGAAAAACCCCACAACTTCCTCAGAGATAGATAGAGCAATAGTACAACCAAAGTACACAGAGATAGACTCCTCCTAGTCGCTGATCCTCCTCCTCACGTGTGCGCCACTTTCCGAGTGAAGGAAGAGTGAGTTCTGAAGTGATTCAAATAGAGATCAGGATATCTCTATTTATACTTGTCGTGATTGCCCAATAACCTTATGGGGCCGACTTGTCTAGCTTAGTACAATAACCCAATATTAACTTAATCAGGGCTGACCCCACACATGGTGGTCTAATAACCCATCGGCAAGTTATGACACTTGCAACACTTGTTAATACAAATGACGACACTTTCGTATAGAGGAATAACACATCTCTATAGGAGTACAATTAATATATATATTAAATACATTTTGAAGTTACATATACATCAACAAGGTTTGGCCAAAGCCTTCCAGCAAGATATATACATTGCGTACTTTGATGCACCCTCATCTACAGCAGCTCGTCCAATGGTCATGGGACCATGGATGACCTCTATCTGGAGAGTGACATGATATGGAAACCAGTACTTGATATCTTTCATATCAAAACACGCAAGCATGGCGGATGAATCATCCCAATCGCTATGAGGAGTGCACTGCGTTGCAATGGGAAACTTTGCAGTGCCTCCAAAGTAGACATGGCACATGGTGTTTGGGCTAAGTCCTCCACAACATTGTAGTTGGGGGCAGCCCGCGCGTTGGGGTTGTGCATAGCCCGTTTGTAGACACCTTTCGGTATCTTCGGCAGCATCTCCACTAGTATGTGAAGAGGAGTAGAGGGTTCAGGAGAATCTTTCCGCTGTGGATCCGGGGTATAATTATTTGCTCGAGTTTGCAATAGAGCGTCTGATTTAACCATATTAACGAAAGACTGATCAGCAGAGGTGGCACGAGTGGTGCCCCCAGCACTAGAGCTACCAGAAGCTGAACTCTGTCCGTGAGGGAAAGGGTCTTTTAAGACAGATGGTTTCTTCTCACAGATCATCTTCTGGGCTTCTTCCATTAGAGGGAATTGATGGGTAAGGTGGTCCTCTTGACATAACTTGCAAGGGAACTTAGCCTTCCTTTTCCCCCTTTTACCCTCCTCGGCATTTTGTGTGTTTATGGGATTTTGTTGGTTTCCCTCCCCTTTCTTTCCCTTTCTTTTGGGCTGCCGAGAGCCCTTTTGGTTTTTCTGCACCTGCTGTACAGATTCTCTAGTTGAAGGGGAGGATCCAACATAAGTTGCTTCTGCAGCAGACTGTTTAACTAACAAGGCGTGAACCTACTTTTTTAAGGCATCAAACGCAGCAAAGTCGACTGAAACCACAATGCCATCAGCATGTATTCCAGGTTTAGGTTTACCTAAGTCTATATTAGACCTCGATGCATCAGGAATAATTTCATATAAAATCCCAGAATGAGCATAGACCAATTCCAGCTGCTGGGTTCTCAAGATGGATTCCTCTTCGGAGAACACCTCTGAAGTGGCAACTTCCTTAGAAATATAAGGAAGAAGAGACTTAAGATACCATTCTAATAAGAATGCTAGGGGGATGTCGACTTTGATGAGCCTCTTTAACCTTCACCACTCCTGAATATGATCAGATAGATGAGTGGCTTTGTTCTGTCGAAAGGTTGACAGAAGGTCTTTGTCGGCATCGTACCGGATGGGAAGTTGAAAGTGATTCACGAAAACAATAGCAAGATCTTGAAAGGTGCCGTAGGAAGCTGCATGCAATTCGATATACCACTTGGCTGCGACACTTGTCAAGGTTCTTTGGAAGAGCCTTATTCTTATGGAATCATCATTCCGCGAATTTGAGGAGCACTAGAGATGAAATGTCATAACATGGTCACTGGGGTCATCACCACTCTTACCTTCAAACTTTGGTATGTCTGAGGGAAACTTAGTGGGAACAGGTGGCCATGTAGAGTCATGACACACGGGGTCGTTTGTGAGCTTTGAAAGATCCAGAAATTTCAAAGTTGCAAGAAAAGGTAAACGGGGTTGAGTCGATGGCATCTGGTAAACACGAACCTGGTATTGGGGACCAACCATCGCCTAGTTTGTGTATTGTTGGTTGGGGTTGCCCCTAGCCATCGGTTGTGAAATGAAAGCATTAAAATTGTTCCATTCAAAAGTAAGCGGATTACTTACCGGCGCAACAGTCCATTGTGGCTGGGTGTTAGTCCCGCCAAATTGAGGATTAATTATGTTACCCTCTCCTCCCACAAATAAAGAGAAAGGGATACTCCCTACAGGTATGTTCGACGAATTAACGTTGTAACCTGCATAGGGGTTGAATCCAGGTGTGGTAGTAATGGATGGTTCCATCATCATACCCATAACGGGCATGGATGCAGAAGGGATCGATCCGACCACGGATGAAGAAGCAATATTCTGAGTTACACCTTGTAAATGTTGCGTGTTAGAATACTAAGTGAAATTCACTACGGGTATCCCTTAGAAAGGGATGTTGTTAGGTCCAAAAGTAGGCATGGAAACTGAGGTAGATGTCGAAGCCAATGAACTTGGCATGCCCAAAGTACCAGCATTGAAACTAAAGGACAGAGTCGAGGCAGAAGGGGTCTACAACGAACTCGATGTAGCAGTGTTTGTGAAAGAAGGATTAAGAATCCTTGTAGCCATAGAAGTTGTGGGAGTTTGTGGAACTCCCTGATCGTCTCCTGGGTTGGTCATCGTATAACCCAGTGTAAACAGGTAAGCACTATACTCAGGTTGTTGAAAGCCAACAGGTACCAGAAGTGGATCGTTGGGTCCAGTAAGAGGAGGGTTGAAAGGAGTATTAAACTCTGTAGTAGTTAGGTCCTCAACCTCAGCATTATCAAATACCTGTTGATTCGGGGTTCTGGGCTACGGTTCTCCAAGAACCTCTGTTTCACCCGTAAGTTCAAAAGAACCACGGGATTCTATCCTCTGGCATCGTGGTGGCGGTAGAGGTTCCACTATGAGTGGGGGAAGGTTTTTCAACCTCCGAGACCGACGAATATGTTGGTCCTACACAACTATAAAAAGTAGACTAAGTAAAAAAGCTAGTGGCCACTACAACTAAGGAGCAAACAACATACCACTACAAAAGTTCCTAAGTAATCAAACCAGGAAAACAATGGCAAATACTCTCAGAAGCAAGTCTGGGATGATTAGGGCTCATAACAAACTAGCATATTATCAACGGTCAGTTATGTGGCATCCTCCGGAGGTCCACTGGGTGCAAGTGTTTGAATCACCAAACTTCCTTCCCGAGATTACTGCCAAAGGGTTACCTTCCACGTCTGTCTGAAGTGAAGTGGGAATAACCACCCACTCTACCTATGTAGAATCCTATAGGTCTGATACTAAGGCTACCATCAATACGAAATAACCTGGGGGGACAGTCACCAGCCTAGTCAAAATGCATAGGCAGGGTATCAAAGCCCGAAGTCTGAAAGGACCCCCGTACGCGAGTCAACTCTAGTTTATGGTTGAGAGGAAAGTGAGGGGCTATCCTCAACAATTCCAATCTCCCACGGCCTCGTGCTTAACTTTGGTTTGAGTAGAGCATCCCAGGACTATTTGATAGAGATGGATTTACCTAAGTGAAAGTTGTACTATGATTGTTGAGTAATGAAGCCAGTTTCAGATCGTTTAAGGTGATTTAAGTCCAAAACTCTAGCCTAAGCAAGTTGATGATGTGTATACCTAAAAACAAAAATGTTGCTAATAAATTTTATTAATATTTCTTTTAAAGGGCTACTTGTTACTCAAAGTTTGTATTGCGGTGTGTGGAATGGTTTGTATGAAAGTAAAGTGCTTCTAAAGTAATGCTTTCAAATTCACAAAAAAAAATCTCTTTTCATTTATGATTCTTTCAAAAACTTGAAATCGAAGCAATCCTAAATCAAAATCTTTAATTTGTATTTTTCTTTTAATATTTCAAAGCAAACTCTACTACCTTAAAATGATTAAAGACCTTACTACTAAGCTACTTGAACATTTTTTTGTCTTTTCTAATAACAATAAGAGAAAGAGAACTTGTACAAAAGCAAGTAAGATCTAAATGTAAAGTGTGCGTGAGACAAACACCTAAATGGCTCAAAACAAACATATCAAAAGACTCGATGAAGACTTGACTTACCAAGTTTTTGCAAAAGAAAAAATTGAGGCTTGGAAACAAAGTAAAAAAGAAGCAGGGAAAAGAGACACTCGTAATGGAAAGGCAAACCTAAACAAGTTGTTCCTAAGCATCAAAACCCTAAGAAAACACTAAGCCAAGAAAAAAGTAAGCAAGCGAACCAAGAATGACCTTAACAACACACGGACTCAAGAGAAAGATAACTAGAAATATTTGACTCACTTGGACTAAGCTCATAAGACAACCAGAAAGTATCTATACCAAGAAACCTTTCGAAAGCAACCCTAAGGACTCAAACTTGAATTCAAACCCTAATGGGAAGGATAAGACACAGTGAAAGTGTGCCAAATGTTGCAACAGACAACACACATTAAGGACACAGGTCTATATGACTGCAACAAGCAACTAGGGTCAAAGCGTGCAGCTATGTCCAAAAGAGAATATTGCACAAACTTCAAAAAGGGATAGAATGCAGTAAAGACACTTAAACAAGTACTCAATCAATCAAAATCAAATTAAAAGACTCAAGGGAGGTAAACAAGACTCAAAAGGGACATGGAAGTATCAGGGATCAGTCAAGGAGGCAAAGCAACAAGCTAGAAGTGAAACCAAATACTGGAAATCAAACCCTAATAGTGAACTGAAAGTTATAGGAAAATGCACCACTGTGCAGTGCAGAAACCGGCGCACACTAGGAAAGATGCACGATTGTTTGGTGTACAAACCAGTGCTCATCAAGTGGTATGTGCTACTGGTAGTAGGGTAAACTAGCACACATGTCACAAAAGGACAGAAACACGCTTTGCAACAGCAAACTGAGATGAATCAAGCAGGAAGAAATAGGTAACAAAGACCTACAAGACCTCTCAGAGAATCAAGAACTGAAAAAGGGACTGGAAGAAACCCTAAACTAGGTCTCCTAGAGCAGAATAACTACTGGTTACTCCCCAGCGGAGTCGCTAGTATGTTGTTTAGGATTTCTACCTTATAGTGAGGAGAGACACTACCAACTGGGTTGGGTTGACAGGTAAACACATTAATTGTATTACAATTAGTTCCTACAAATGAAAGGGATCAAAATATAGAAAGATGCACCTTTAATCGACGGTTGGTCCTAGCTTTCGCTCGATCTTCCTCTTGATGAACTTGCAACACAAAGGAAACCTTCCTCAGCATATCTTGACTATATAAGTATGATGAATATTGAAAGCAATCAAACATCAACAATAATCAGATACTAATCCAAATGAACATAAAATCCAATAGACATTCGATTTGGGACAGGAAGGGTATTTCCACCTTTTTATTGTCAAAGAAGCATGAAATCAGTACAAGTATACCTGACGTGTCGAGATGCTTCTGCAACCGAGTCCTTGGCTCCTTCTCTTCATAATGACTTGGGACTTTCCTCCAACATAACAATGCTTAAAGCCTTTCTTCTAGGTTCCTGTCGCATGGATCCTCCTTGTATTTATGGGACAAGGTAGGCAGTTGGATTCAAGAGGTGGTTGGATTGGGAGGTTGGGGAAGTTTCAAAACCAACTTCAACTAATCCCAATTCGTCAACTTAATATATTTTTTGATTTCATCTTAAGATGTGCGCGCGTTTCATACACCAAGAGTAGCGCACAGTGTGCAACTTTTATACTTTTCAACAAGTGTTTGCAACAATTTTCAAGGTGTGCGCAAGTTTCACTTGAGTAAAGTAGGGCATACTAGCAGATGTGCACTGGTTTACTGCCCAGAGAGTAGCGCACATGTCAAAATGTCAGTGAAAACAAGATTTCTGTCAGCTAAAGAGGGTATTTCTAGTCCATGCATCATCTAGGTCAACCTAGCTCTTCAATCCATGTTGTCCTTTTGTGTGATCAATATCCTAATGTGATCATGGACGGAGAAGTGTAGATTTGACCTATAAAAAAATCCAAGGGTTGATTTACATTAGATGTGTGTGATATCCATCAACGGAGAGTAGAGTTCATATTTTTTGTGTGCCCATGGTAGAGGGTCTAAGAGTATGTGAGATAATTGGGAGCCCCAAGTAAAAGGCCTCACAAAGGGAAATTCCAAGTAATTTTGAGAAAGTGACAAATTATGTCAAAAGTTGAGCATATTGTTCTAACACTAAGGTCAGTTCCCTAATAGAAGACATGCAGAGTGGAGCTAATGCCTAACATGATTTTGGGTGCTATCAATAGCGTTGTCTTTCCATGTACTTGTGTAATGTGACATGGCTACTATTTGTAAACTCTAAGAAAGAGAATCATGCTTGTGGCGAGAGCTTGATTGACATAATCTTGTTATTGAATCCAATAAGGACTTCTTATCTATCATGGAGATTATAGGGTTAATGACTAAACCCTAGGAGTTAGATTTAATGGATCACAAAGATATAACCAGTGGAGAAGACAAGGGAAAGATAGACATGTTGGATGTTCTTGTAGAGATTTCTCTTGTGTGATGCTAGAGTACTTGTGTGATGTGACATGGCTAGGGTTTGGACGAGATATCTCATATTAACATGTCCATGTTCTCTTGCATGTACCCCAACATTCCAAGAAAAAGAAATATTTATATTTATATAATCACAAGCCATTAACGTCATTGAAATATGAGATCATGGTAGTGGAAGAAGTTGCAGAGGTGTTAGAGGCCTAAATATTGAAATAATTCAATCCCAACATAAAGCATCTCATTCTTATCACCAACCAAATGCATATAAGGGTTTGATGCTAGAGTATAATACCTAGGGTTTGAGGATTGAAATTCCAAGATGGACATGTAGACTTGGATTCTATAAGTTGAGTTCTCTAGTGGTGTACTTGTGTGACGTGACATGGGTAGGGTTTTTAAACCCTAATAAAGATAATCATGCTACTAGGGAGACATTGATTAACATAAGCTTGTTGTTGAATCCAATGAGGGATTCCTAGAGATTAGTGTTAGATTAGTGTTTCTAGGGCTAGTTTAGGTTTCTAGAACTAGATTAGGTTTATAGTATTCTAGCTTCTAGTTTTCTAGTGTTAAATTAGTGTTTCTAGCGTTAGTTTAGCTTTCTAGGATTTCTAGGGTTAGATTAGGTTTGTAGGGTTATATTAGTGCTTCTAGGGATAGACTAAGTTTCTAGGGATAGATTAGGATTCTAAACATTAATGACAAAGGGTGAAATGATGACATGGCAGATGGATGTATCTCTATGTATGTCTATGTATGTATGTATCTCTATGTATCTCTATGTATGTATGTAACTCTATGTATCTCTATGTATGTATGTATGTATCTCTATGTATGTATGTATGTATGTATGGAAAAGACATGTATGTATGTATGTATCAACAAAAAATGCATGTACCAACAAAATAACATAAAACTACACATACATTGACGTAGAACATAACATTATTTGATGCAATTCTTTCTCTTATGTAAAGTTGACTAGCATCATTCAATAAATCCATCTAGATCCTCTATGTTGCTGATTGTCTCCATCAATCTCTCTTGCTCTAAATGAGGTAGGTAGTAGCGTACCTTGGTTGAGCTCTTTCTTGACATTGTCTGTAGATTGATGTTTGTTCCAACGATCAAGTTTGTGAAGTGATACACCACTGAACTTGGTCTGTAATCCATGAATACATGCCCACTAGTCTTTGTTGACTTCCCATATAGTGTAAGATATTCCCCCTTAACCACCATCAAGCCAATGGGAAATTCAATGCCTTCATCGTCGATTAATGATCCGTAGAGGGTTTGATTACCTTGGATGCATTGTTCCAACCAATAATCTATGCCCCATTCATTGTCTTTCGGGGCAACAACTGCGTATATGTGTCCTGGTTGTACAAGATCTGAGATATGGTCATAGTCTCTCTAAATCGCTGACTGACCCTCCTCTAACTGGGTTGTTTCAATCACTGCACGTTTGTCTACTGTAAGGGACATGCGATCCCATTCATCAACCTAGTCCATGCATTCGCATTCATCCCATTCGCCACTGCTACAAGGGCTGCAAAAGCAAGCAAGATTTCGCTTCCATATTTCAAATAAGGGGTTGTATGATATTCGAACTGAATGAAATCCATGTGTTCCTTGTACTGTTCTGCAACTATAGGAATGCAATCGATCTATGTCAACCACTTGCCAAAAATTTCTTACCACACGTCTTGCCATTGATGATGTTTGTTGATCTCTTGCTCAGTCTGACATTGTTGTAGAGCACCATTGAACTGTGGATTCTGCATCTCGGATATGAGGTTTTGTGTCAAACCTCGTCTCCTCCCTTCGTAGTGCGGTCTTGATGCATGCACTGGCCCCATCATCCTCTCCTTTTCGATGCCCGATCTCAAAATAGTTCTAGATATGCGGCACATTATAAGTCTTATTTAAAATACTCATCCATTGGAATACTTGGGCATTTTTGAACTGGCCCGCACAACCATCCAACCATATCCAATGCAGATCCATCTCTATATCTCTCTCCTTCAACTGATCATAGATAATTCGAAAACAATGTTGCACATAATGCAGATCATGGGTTATATCATCACTTATGTAAAAAAATTCTCCTTCAATATTATCCTCTTATCATTGCTGCTCTTTGGCCCATGCCTATACATAATATGGACCATGATGTTGACTTGGTCTGAATGGTAGTATTGACTCTGGATTTTATTTTATGGATGAAGGGTGTAATTTTCTGCAAAATCCACAATTGACACTATGGTTCCAACAGGAAATGTGTCCCTACATTTTTTGTATTGCTCATCTTGCCATCACGCTACATGCACATGTTGAACATACTACTCTGTTTTCTTGTAGAACTCCGTCATGAAGTCACATACCCGTACCTGCTACCATGAAAACAAGGGAAATATTACAATGTGGCCTTTGGAAAAATGTATATGTCATAAATTGAATGTGTAGTAGAAAAAATATGCAATATTGATTTGTACCTATGACTTCACTAGTGCAATCTTTTTACTTTCCCTGGCACTGTCTAATTGATAGGTTGCGTAATTGAAGCTCTGCATCTCCATGACCATCCTACCAAATTCGTGCTCATCGCTTTCATGGATGGAACGGTTCAAAAGAGAAAACCCACTGCACCTAGAACATGTCCCATATAGACACGATTTTTCATAATATTTTTGTCCTTCAGGCGTTGGACACATGATGTTGTGGATAAAGTCTCTTGATGCATTCAGTGGTAGTATGGCTTCATTGCATCCCTGCACAACATTAGTATTCAAATCACAAAATATATGTTTATATGTGTCATAATAATATTCATATTCTACGTGGTATCTACAACAACAAGTGTTTCGATCAATGAATTTATGAACGTACCATGGTTTTCATTTCTCAAAGGACCTTTGGCCCAAGTTTAATTAGTGCTCATTCCTGAATCTCTCATAGAGTTTAGTTTGTGTGGTGTCAAGGAAGTGTTTAACATGGGGTTCACATTTAGTAGAACCTTTTCTCAGCTTTAGCACGTCTCTTTGGTTTGATGAAGGTCTGGTATGATCATGCCAAAACTTTTGTACTAACTCCTTAACAGCATCAATTAGCTTCCTATCTCCATGAGAAAACCTACCAACAAAATCCCAACAATTGTTTCCACCCGGAGTGTCAATATTTTCTCTTAAAACAGAGTACCTTTTAATAGCTTTTCTATTTAATCTAAGCATGTGAGAAGTGTGTGATAGAAGGCGACGTTTCCTTGTGGACTTGCTTACAACTGATTCCGCTAACACACGATGATCCACACAGAGATATTTTCTATGAGACGTCTTCCCAATCACATTAAAAGCATATTGGTGATTCTAACAATATGGCTACTAGCCTCTAAACTTTTAACCATCTTTGTGCCCAAAATTCTCCTAACAACATCTAAACAATGTGACTTTAACAAACATAGCAATAATTGACATTTACCTGCATCACCTTTGGATTCTAAATATTCCTTGACAATTTTGTTGCATTGCCATTCGACAGTGCATTTTGGAGACTTACTTTCAAGGACCGATAGAGCACTTTCATCCACATGAATACGTCTAGGATTTCTTCTTCTTGCACTGGAAAAATGAGGTAGGGAAGGTGGACATGAGACATGAATACCAGAGATTGTTTGTTGTGGTGCTTCGTTCACACATTGGGCCATAATGGGAGTGTGCTCAACATGGTTGTGGTCTTCTTGGGGAGATTGCAAACTAAACACTGCTTGTATGTCCATCTCTACACATGCAGCATCTCCCAATAGTGTGGTGTCGTGAGGAACTTCAGCATGACTCGTTGATGGGTTGTTGGTTGGAGATTGTGTTGATGTTGGAATTTGAGTTGGGTCCGTTGGATGCAACCACTTTACCTGTGGTTCTGAACAAGAGGTTTTCATGTCAACAAGTGTGTTAGGATCAATGGCAGGATCCAGGGCAATGACAGGACCATGTCTCACTCTTTCCATTCCCAACCTGGCCTTTTCTCTTAAGTCATTGACCTTTTCAATGGACAGATTCCTTCTATATTTTTTTGTTCTATTGCGTGAATTTCCCATCTCCAAAAGTATCTTTAACAAAACTATCAGGCCTACCCCTGCAAAAGAAACAACAAATAAGATATTAGTTCCATTATACAATGAACTTGACACATTCCAACATAACTTACCACTTTACAAATTAACACATACAACTACAGACTATGTTGGTTTATTTGTGTTCGAATAAACATCATTATCCCTTACAATTCCAATCAATATAGATGGTGGTTGGTTAAATGTAGAGTAGAGAAACTAGTGTCTTGCCTAGCCATGATATCATAAAAATTATGGTAGTAACACCCTACAACAGAGATGGCTAGAGATGCCTTGGGAATAGTTTGATAGTTTTTCTACATCAAATAAGGTAAAGAGAATACGTTTACTAATTACACAATGAAGAGGTTTCAAATTCCCCCAAGGAAGGAGAATTCAATGAGGTAGAGGCAAGTAGTCAAGCTCAAAGGCACGATATTAAAGAAACATTATGATAAACATAACATGAAGATGAGAGCATGGAAAAAATTACATGAACTAATCAGTATGGACCATCTCCCATGATTGCTTCTTAGGATTTTATTCAAATTGAAGAGGCTCAAGAGAGAACCTCATCATAGATGGGAATGTGTGGGGGGGGAATAGTTTGATAGTTTATGCTATAGGTTTTGCTATGTTGTACAATGTGTAAATGATGGAGGTTTATTAAACCATTTATTTGTATTTTTTTCAAATGAAAAAGAGTTTATGTTAGAGATGCCTTGGGAATATTTTGATAGTTTTTCTACATCAAATAAACATATCATGAAGATGAGAGCATGGAAAAAATTTCATGAACTAATCAATATGGACCCTCTCTCATGATTGCTTCTTAGGATTTTATTCAATTTGAAGAGGCTCAAGAGAGAACCTCATCCATACCATCCTTGTGTGAAATCAAAATATATTCATGGTAATAATTATTGGTTTACATTGCATACTTCATCTTGTCTAGTGTTCATATGAGTTTTTTTAGATGTGAACTTCGGAATTCTTCTTGTCAAATTCATTGTTGTCTATGCATGGATATTGTTGTAGGAATATGATAAAAACAAAAAGGCATGAGAGAATCTCAAATCTTGTGAATGAAAAGAATTATTTACAATTCACCATACCTATAGAAATGATCTCCACTTGCAATGGAAACTAGTAGCTTGAATGTATCCACTAGATTCCAATACCACTGAATATGTTTGTTAGATTCCAAGAGTGATTTTGTGTCCAATAGATCAATGAGTGTCAGCCAATAAGAAACCTGTAAGAGCTTGAAATCCATGAAAGAAAGAAATCCTGTGTTTTTTGGTAGAATTCTCGGGAACAGAGAACTCTGTTTTTTTAACTAGCAGCAGACACGCACACGCAGGTTTAAATGCACACACGCGTTTTTGTAGCGCGTACACGTCACTAGCACGCATGCGCTAAAACAGGCGCATGTGCCCCTGCATAATGTTTACACCATTTATTACCCAACGTTTACACCATTTAATGCCAAACCTTCCCCCACTTCGAAAATATTTGCATAAATTGGACTCGGTGATGAAATTTGAAGGGTGGGTCTTAAATTTTTTTGGAAGGGAATTTGTTCTTGGAGTCATTCAAATATGAAGGGAAATTTAAATAATTGTACTTCAGTTGACAAGTATAAATTAACTAAACCCTTCCCCAAAAATAATGCAAAAAACAAATATTGCCGATCCAAATTTTTACAATCTTAAATAATTGAGCACTCCTTAATATCTACATGATAAAATGGTATCTTTTCAATCGAACCGAAGTTGAAAACATTAATTTTACAGTTCATTAAATTAACAATTGTTTGGTTGTATTTTTTTGGGTTAGACCACACTTCATTGTACAAAAAACTACTTAGACTACGCAATAACCATATTGTGTCATCTACATGATCTTATGGATAGTGCAAGACATTGTAACTATATATAGTCTTAAAATAAAACTAGAACCATGAGAAAATTACTTATTGTTAACTATGTACAAAAACAACCCACTAAGAAAAATGAGGCTATAATAAACCTACAACCAAAATATACATATAAAACCAACCAAAACCTTAATTCAAACCACAGAGAGGGAAATCATCCAAGCTTGAGAGATGTAAGAATGATGGACATTAAGTGTTAGGATATTCCTATACTCCATCCTAGTCCTACCAACATTATGTCATGCAGTCATGCAGGCCTTCATTTGCATGCATCCCGGTCATCAGTAAGGTGTCCCCTAGAACCTAGTCCCTAGTTTACTAGCCCCGGGATCTTCTTTCTGTTCAGTTCCAGTACAAGCACATGTCTCCATATTCATTTGCATCCACTGAAGGAGAACAAAAGCACATGTTTTTGGAGCATGAACCACTTCTTCCCAAGAAGAAGATACCTCTAAACATATGACCAAGTATCACTCTTGCTTGAGTTTGGAGCATTTATTTTTTGGTGTGCCTTACAGTCTCTTTTGAGGGGGGTGTTTTTCCCATGAGGTTTTTCCCTTTTCCTTGTTTCATGGGATGTTCTTTATTATTCATTGTATTGAGTGACCTTTGGTCTCAGTTACTAGGGCCCAGGATGGATTAAGGGGGGGTGTTAGGATATTCCTATACTCCACCCTAGTCCTACTAGCATTATGTCATGCAGTCATGCATGCATGTAGGCATGCAGGCATGCATTTGCATGCATCCCAGTCATCATTGAGGTGTCCCCCATCACCTAGTCCCTAGTTTGCTAGCCCCGGGAGCTTCTTTTTGTTCAGTTCCAACCCTCCTAGTCCCACATGTGTCGTCTTTTCACCTACCACATGTGAAAGGCACCCTCCTACTCACCTACCACCAGTGACACTTTAGTTAGTTGCTCGATTTGTCAATCTTTCCTTGATTTAAGAACTGATTGACTAGTTAACTAACTGAAACACTCCGTTGGACACCTAGAGAGACTTGGTTGACTATTTTGAGTATAGTTAGCTCCTCATGCGCCCTCCATTAGTGCTCCATGCATCAGTTACACCTACTACATCCAGCTAGACTCAATTTAACACATGGTTGATGGTTGCTTGTGCATTGATGACACTTTATTGATCTGATATGAGATCATGCAGGATAATTCAAATTGCCACCTTGGCATTCGAATCCTCTCAATTGTATTATTTATTGTTCATATTATGATTAATGAATTAGTGTGATGTTATTCTGATTCTATCTGAGTTCTAATATATCTATGTTCTGCTCCTCCATTCTGCACTCTTCTTCTATTTTCCTACTCAATCTTTCTTGTGAGGTATACATCAGCTCTTAGATCTGCTTTGAGGATTTTCACATGGTATCAGAGCATGTTGAGAGTATAGTCTATCTCCATTCCTGATAGTTTCTTTTTTTCCAGGTTATTACCAAGATTTCGAGTGCAGCAATAGTTGCAGCAGTTTTCTGTGGTTACAGTATTTGTTTGTAGTTTTGCAGCAATAGCAGTTGGAGATATTCTCTATTGTTTTTTTGCAGGTCTTCTACAACAACTTCCATGAATCTGGAAGGAATTCCTCCTCTCTCTCCATTCAATTATGATGAGTGGAAACCAAATATTATAGCATATTGGAAGAGACATGGTCTTTTTTATTATTGTCTTGAAAGGGATTTCAAATCCTTTGAAGAGGAGAATGATTGGTTAAATGAACGTGACATAGATTATGGAGCAATTTTTTTTGATATGTCTCGGTGTATGCAAATCCACTTCCTTGATTATGCTGAATCTCCAAAAGAGCTATGAGCCCATGTGGATGAAAGATTTGGAAAACAGAATGAAGGGATTGGTACAAACGATTTGGAGAGCAAGCCTAGTGATGCATTCGCCCTCCTTGATGGTCTCTTTGATCATGATTCAGTATCAAACATATCTCATAATGAAGTTGTCCAAAAAGAAGAAGAACTTGCAGATTCAACACTCATGTTCTCTATGTCTTCTATTTCGAATTCTGAGCCAGCTCACACTCCAGAAACTGAAGAGGTTATTAAGTCCTCTCTTGCACAAGAGTCTATTGGTTTGCATAATGATGATCTATTGAATGTTTCGAAGGTTAAATCAGCAATTGGAGGTGATGCATTCACTCTCCTTGATCACTTACCTCTTATGTACTACTATATGATCATTTGTACATGCTCTCATAATTTCATTGAAGATGTAGGGAATTACCATTCGCTTGGGATCATTTCTCATGCATATCATGGTTTATTTGGTTTTGATCTCACCCCTACTGGTTCAAAGGAGATCTCAAGAAACCATTTATCAAGTCTTGGAGCTGATTTGAAGTCCAAGCAAATACTATCATGTGATGGTTCTTTTGGGCATGATCTCACTTATGATGGTTCAAAGGAGATAACAAAAGAGTATCTACACATTCATGGATTTGATCCTACCTCAGTTGATTCGAATCACATGTTCCAAGATCATCCTCATACCTTTGGATTTGTTCTCATCACATTCGGTATGAAGAGCAAGTACAAGCACATGTCTCCATATTCGCTTGCATCCACTGAAGGAGAACACAAGCACATGATTTTGGAGCATGAACCACTTCTTCCCAAGAAGAAGATACCTCCAGACATATGACCAACTATCACACCTGCTTGAGTTTGGAGAATTTATTTTTTGGTGTGCCTTACAATCTCTTTTGAGGGGGGGTATTTTTCCCATGAGGTTTTTCCCTTTTCCTTGTTTTATGGACTGTTCTTTATTATTCATTGTATTGGGTGACCTTTGGTCTCAGTTACCAGGCCCAGGATGGATTAAGGGGAGGTATTAGGATATCCCTATACTCCATCCTAGTCCTACCAGCATTATGTCATGCAGACATGCAGGCATGCATTTGCATGCATCCCATTCATCGGGGAGGTGTCCCCTAGTTCCTAGTCCCTAGTTTACTAGCCCCGGGAGCTTCTTTTTGTTCAGTTCCAGCCCTCCTAGTCCATCATGCGCCCTCTTTTCACCTACCACATGTGAAAGGCACCCTCTACAGTTACACCTACTACATCCAGTTAGACTCAGTTTGACACATGGTTGGTGGTTACTTGTGCATTGATGACACTCTACTGATCTGATGATGAGTTTATGCAGGCTGATTCGAATTGCCACCTTGGCATTCGAATCCTCTCCATTGTATTATTTATTGTTCATATTATGATTAATGAATTAGTGTGATGTTATTCTGCTTCTATCTAAGTTCTACTATATCTATGTTCTTCTACTCCATTCTGCACTCTTCTTCTATTTTCCTGCTTAATATTTCTTGTGAGTTATACATGAGCTCTTAGATCTATTGTGAGGATTTTCACATTAAGCGCCTAAGAAAAAATAATACATAGCTCAAAAAAACATTAAAAAAAAATACCCCATACCAAGCAAGTTAGCAACACTCGCATCATAGGGGCATCGGCATCAAATTTGTTGTTCAAGACTTGCCACGACAACATACAGGTATGGGATGGAGGGGAAATGGAATCAAGCCGAATTCAACTAGAGCCTTATGACTTGCTACATGTTTGAGTCTCGACAATCTACCTTTTAAATTGAACCAGAATAACAAAAGAAGTTTGTTAATGGCTTGATTTGAAAAAAATCTAAATACATGAGTAATTAAGAGCTCGAGGCTCTAAAATTCGATGTGTTTTTTACCAATCCATGATTTGGTGAATTCATAGTCATTGGCATAAAATATAAGTTATTTAATGAAATAATTAATTGTTGATGTATTTGTAACTTCGGAAGATATTCTTCTATGTATTACACTTGTACTTTATTATATTCATGATGGAGATGTATTATTCCTTCAATCAGAAGTGTCGTCATTTGTATTTGTAAGTGTTGCAACTGTCACAAGTGTTACAAGTGTCGCAACTTATATTTGATGGGTTATTAGACCACCGGTGTGGGATCGGCCTTGCTTGTGTCATGTGAGTGGGTTATTAGGCTTCCGTATGAAGTCGGCCCAGCTAGAATTAAAGGCAGGTTAAGTTGCATATAAATAGAGAGTGAGTGTGTCTCATCCTATTCATTCACTCAGTCATTCAACTCGCATTAGTTGAGAGAGGAGTGCGCACAAGTGGAGAAGGAGTAGTTGTTGGAGTCATCTATCTTTTGGGGATTGATCTTTGTGATCTTTGTATTGGGGATTATTCTATCTCTGAGGAAGTTGCAGGGTTTTTCACCTTCTTTGTTTTCCCTGAGGAAACTCTATGTCTCTTGTGTTTATGATTGTTATGTTGTGCATGTTATTCTCTTAGTAGGATCCTAGATAATGTTTGAATGAAATTATCAAAAAATTAACATGGTATTAGAGCCATGCTAAGAAGAACACATTGTGTAGCTACGGAAGCTAGGGCTTCTTAATCTCTGGGTTTATCTCCTCAGATCATCAAAGGCAGGAGGCTAGGCTGACTCTCCTTGCAAGGGCGCATCTTTCTGTCGAGACAGAATTCACTTCTGAGCATTTTTAGTTTTTGGCCCGTCACTACTGTGGGAAATTAGGGTTTCAAAGAAAGTTGCAAATTTTGGAATACGAGACCACAGCTGGATGCTCCTCAAGAAAATCAAAATTTAGAGATCAAGATCAAACTTTTTGGTTGGGAAAAACCCCTGGCATCATCAAACCCTAGTTCGGGATTTTGATCAGAAAGGTGGAAAATTAGGGTTTCTGTAAAAGTTGAAAGTTTTGGAATCTGTGACCACGGTTGGATGCTCCTCAAAAAAATCAAAGTTTAGAGCACAAGATTGAACTTTTTGGCTGGGCAAAACCTCAGGCATTATCAAACCCTAGTTCGGGATTTTGACCAGAAGATACAAAAGTTTCAAAGGCAATTTTGAGGGGTCAAATTTTGCAGATTTCAAATTTGAAGTATACCAGCTTGATCATCTCAGCAAGGTGCATCTTTCCATCCATTCAGAAGTTTGGAATTCAAAATTTGAATTTTTAGGGTTTCTTTGACAAACCCTAATCCAACTCCAGATCCATTTTTCAGCAAATGAAGTGGTAAGACCTAAATCTTTTATTTCCATTTGAGTTTCTCATTCAGATGTCTAACCACATCAAGCTTGAGGATAATCTTGAAGGAGCTGACAACTTCCGAGCATGGAAGTATAGAATTGGGTTAATCCTAGAAGAAAATTATTTGGACACCTATATAAAAGAAGAGGTTCTAGTTCTAGAGGGAGATAGGGCTAAGGCCTTACACAAGAAGAACTTGGTCAAGGCCAAGAGAATCATTGTTGATTCTATAAAAGACCATGTCATACCCCATGTTTTTTCTCTAAATACACCTAAGGAGATGTTCGACTCCTTGACTAAGTTGTTTGAAGGAAAGAAAATAAATCGGAAGATGACTCTGCGAAATCAATTGAAAGGGGTTAAGTTCCAGAATGGAGAGACCATCCAATCCTGCTTTACTAAGGTCTCTCAAATCAAAGAACAACTTGAAGCTGTGGATGAAGTAGTGGAGAATGGAGAAATTGTCATGACCACATTAAATGGCCTACCTAGGTCATGGGACTCCTTCATCCAAGGTATCTGTGCAAGAAAGAAATTGATCTCCTTCAATAGACTATGGGAGGAATGTTCACAAGAAGAAGCTAGGCTTGTAGCTCGAGAAGAAAAGATGGGAAGTGAAGACCAAGCTCTCACAGCTCACACCAAGATAAGTAAGCCCAAGAGGGAGCAATCTCATCATAAGAAATATTTTCACCACCATCAAAAGAAGAAGGATATCTCTTGTATTAGATGCTTCTCTTGTAATGAAAAGGGACACTTTGCCTCAAACTGTACCAAGAATAATCAAGACCTCAACCAGAAGAATAAGAACGACAAGAAGAGGTATCATGCTCATCCTGCTGAGGATGATGAACCTCCCAGAAAGAAATCTAGGGAAAAAAGTGAAGACTCTTCAAGTGACGATGAATATGTTCTAATCTCTGCTCTCACGGGTACTGTTACTCATGGGTGTAATGATTGGCTCATTAATAGTGGGGCTTCTAAACATATGATGGGATTCAAAGAATCTCTTATGGCCCTATATGAACATGAGTCACCTCATAAGGTGAAACTTGGGGATGACTATCAATACCCTATAAAAGGAAGTGGTGAAGCCTCCTACAAGTTAGACTCTGGGAAGTCTTTAAAGATGAAAGATGTTCTATATGTACTTGGACTCGAGAAGAATCTTCTCTCCATATCATCCTTGGATGCAAAGGGGATGAGAGTTGCATTTGTAGATGGCCAAGTACTCATGTGGAGAAAAGGTAAGACCATAGATGATGCAGTAGTGATTGGAGAGAAAGAGGGAGGATTGTACAAATTAAAGGGACAACCTGAAGATGCTATGCTACATGAATCCATGGAACCAAGTGAACTTTGGCATAGAAGGCTTGCTTATGTGCACTATAGAGCATTGCCAATTGCCAGCAAAGCACTAGAAGGTCTTCCTGAAATCTAGTCAAAGCATGAATTTGTTTGCAAAGGATGTGCAAAAGGAAAGAACACAAAGAAGGCATTTCCAAGCAGTGAAAACAAAGCAAAAGGAATCTTGGAGATTTTCCACTCTGATGTATGTGGACCAATGTCATTCAGTTCTCTGAGTGGGTATGTATATTATCTTTCTTTCATTAATGATTTCTCTAGAAAGACTTGGTTTTATTTCTTGAAGAACAAAGATGAAGCGTTTGATAAGTTCAAGGAATTCAAAGCCTTGACAGAAAATCAAACTGATAAGAAGATCAATATCCTTAGATCTGACGATGGCGGAGAATTCACTTCAAGGGACTTCAAGAAGTTATGCAATGATTCGGGGATTAAGAGGGAGTTGACCACTCCTTACAATCCACCACAAAATGGGGTTGCGGAAAGGAAGAATAGAACTATCATGGAAGCAGCACGAGCAATGCTTCATGACCAAGATCTATCCATGCACCTATGGGCAGAAGCAGCAAGAACAACGATATAGGTACAAAACAGAACACCACACAAGATACTTGACAACAAGACACCAGAAGAAGTTTTCTCTGGTAAGAGACCAGAAGTTAGCCATCTCAGAATATTTGGTTGTCCAGTATATACACATGTTCCAAAAGAAAAGAGAAGAAAGTTAGATCCTTCAGGAAAGAAGGGTATATTTGTGGGGTACAATGAAATCTCGAAGGAATACAGAATTTACTTTTTAGGGTTCAAGAAGATTGACATCAGTAGGGATATGACTTTTGATGAAAACTTAGCATACATCAAATCAAGGAAGACACCTGTTGAAGACTATGAAGAACCAAGGATACCCAGAACACAAGACACCACCATGAATGAAGCAATACCATAAGTGGATTGTGAAATATAAGATCCACAATAACCTATAGATCCACCCCATGAGAAGAACTCTCACAAGAGGAAACCTGCATGGGCTAGAGAGCTCATCCAAGATGCAGAAAGGTATGGTATTCCAGAGGAGGAATACAGAGAAAGGAAAAGGACAAGATCACACACCAACTATGTTTCCTTGCTCTGTGACATTATGAACAAAGAACCTTCCAGTTATGAAGAAGCAGGGGAAAAGAAAGAATGGAAGGATGCCATGGTCGAGGAATACCATTCGATCATGAAGAATAATTTTTGGGATGTGGTCCCAAGACCAAATGGGAAGTCTGTTGTGACTTCCAAGTGGATCTACAAGATCAAGCATGCTACAAATGGCAGCATAGAGAAATACAAGGCAAGGTTTGTGGCTCGTGGCTTCTCTCAGAAAGAGGGGATAGATTATGAAGAAACTTTTTCACTTGTAGCCAGATACACTTCCATCAGAACAATACTTTCTCTGGTTGCAGTGATGAAGTGGAAGATACACTAGATGGATGTCAAAACACCTTCTTGAATGGTGTAGTCGAAGAGGAAGTGTATGTGGAGCAACCACTTGGTTTTGAGACACATGACAGGGATTCATATGTGTGCAGATTGAAGAAAGCCTTGTATGGCTTAAAGCAAGCACCTAGGACATGGTACGGCAGGATAGACAACATCCTGTCCAGTTTGGGATTTACTAAGAGTAAAGCGGATTCCAACCTTTACTACAAGGTTGAGGAGGGCAATCCAGTGATACTTCTATTATATGTGGATGACATGTTTGTGACAGGTGAGGATAGATTGATTGCCAACACGAAGAGGAAGCGTGTTTATGAGTTCGAGATGAAGGACTTGGGAATGATGCATTACTTTCTAGGTATGGAGGTGTGGTAGAGTGCAGATGGAATCTTCCTTGGATAAGGGAAGTATGCAGTAGAGATACTGAAGCGGTTCGGGATGATGGATTGCAAGGCCATGGCCACACCTATGGCATCGAGCCTAAATCTATTGAGTGATGCTTCATCATATTTGGTTTATGTCACGGTGTATCGTCAGATGATTGGATCCTTGATGTACCTGACGAACACGAGACTAGATATTTGCTTTGCGGTGAACACCTTGAGCCAGTTTCTGACAGATCCTAGACATGTTCACCTGATTTTTGTAAAGCATATTCTGAGGTACCTGAAGGGTACAATTGATTATGGGCTCAAGTATGATGCGAATCAAGAGTTTAACCTAGAGGGTTATGTTGATTCAGATTGGGCAGGAAGTTCTGCAGATAGGAAGAGCACTTCGGGGTGCTGCTTCAGTATGGGATCAGGTGTGATCTCTTGGTTTAGAAGGAAGCAATCCTGCCTAACACTGAGTACAGCCGAAGCATAGTATGTCATAGCTTGTTCGGCTAGTTGTGAGGCAGTATGGCTAAGGAAGCTAATGTCTGATTTATTTGATCTCCATTTGGATGCTACCTGTATCTATTGTGACAACCAGAGTTGTGTGAAGTTGTCATAGAACCCAGTGTTCCATGACAAGTCGAAGCACATCGAGATCAAATATCACTATATCAGGGATATGGTACAGAGAGGAGCAGTGAAGCTCCAATATGTTGAGACAGATGAGAAGATTGCAGATGTGTTGACAAAACCACTAGCCAGAGTGAAGTTTGAGTACTTCAAAGAGAGGCTTGGTGTTCTTCAGATAGAAGATACTTCAAGGAAGAAGTGATGGGACACATTTGCAGGAGCCATTCCAAGCATGGTGGTAGGAGGATCCTTCCCATGGCTATGGATGTAAGTGTTGTGTGATGAGCATTAGGACGATGCTCAGGTTACTGCTATGTATGATGATCAGGATGATCATGTGTGGTGAGCATCAAGATGATGCTCTAGATGATAGGCATCAGGACAATGCCATGTATGATGATCGGGATGATCATGTGTGATGAGCCTTAGGATGATGCTCCAGATGATAAGCATCAGGACGATGCTATGATGATGATCAGGATGATCATGTGTGATGAGCATCGGGATGATGCTCCAGATGATATGCATCAAAATGATGTTGTGTACATGATCAAGGTAATCATGTGATGATGATGTGCATCAGGATGATGTACTATAAGATGATGATCAGTGTGATCATGAGTATCAGGATGATACTCCGCAGCCATGGACAGATTGTGCAGGTAGCATAGAAAACAGATCTGATAGTCTAAGCTCGGATACTCTTTCGAGGTTTTGCTACAAGTTGGTCGCGGACAGATTGTGCAGGTAGCATAGAAAATATCCTGGGAGATCCGATAGTCTAAGCTCGGATACTCTTTTGAGGTTTTGCTACAGGTTGGCCGTGGACAAATTGTGCAGGTAGCATAGAAAATATCCTGGGATATCCAATAGTTTGAGCTCGGATACTCTTTTGAGGTTTTGCTACGGGTAGCATAGAAAAGATCCTGGGAGATCCGATAGTTTGAGCTTGGATGCTCTTTCAATGTTTTTCTACAGGAGGCATGTAATCAGCCCTGGATATCCGATACGTTGAGCTATGTGCTCGTAAAAGTCCTAGGATGCTCCTTAGAGATCTTACAGTTTGCAAGACACTCTTTTAAGGTTTTGCTTGACCACATGTAAAAGATCCTGGGAGATCCGATAGTTTGAGCTCGGATGCTCTTTCGAGGTTTTGTGGTGGTCACATGTAAAAGATCCTGGGAGATTCGACAGTTTGAGCTCGGATGCTCTTTCGAGGTTTTGTTGATGCACATTCCATAAGATGGCCAGAGTTGTTGAAGACCTACATGAGGCTAGGCCTACAACCAACATGAAAAAGGGATGGCTCTGTAGAACTTCCTATGATGAGAAGAATTGAGAGATAGCCCAGTGATTGAGATGACAAGTACAGCAGCAGTGACGATGATGCTCCGCAATCCAGTGACGATGATCTAGCTCTAGAATTGAATACTTGTGCCGATATGTATTGATGACCTGTGTCTATAGAATACCTTCCTATTTAAGAGGGAGTGTTGATATATTTGTAACTTCGGAAGATATTCTTCAACGTATTACACTTGTACTTTATTATAATTCATGATGAGGATGTATTATTCCTCCAATCAGAAGTGTCGTCATTTGTATTTGTAGGTGTCGCAAGTGTCTCAAGCGTTGCAAGTGTTGCAACTTATATTTGATGGGTTATTAGACCACCAGTGTGGGGTCGGCCCTACTTGTGTCATTTGAGTGGGTCATTAGGATTCGTTAGGAAGTCCTCCCAGCTAGAAATAAGGGAAAGTTAAGTTGTGTATAAATAGAGAGTGAGTGTGTCTCATTCTATTCATTCACTCACTCATCCAGCTCGCATTAGTTGAGAGACGAGTGCGCACAAGTGGAGGAGGAGTAGCTGCTGGAGTCATCTATCTTTTGGGGATTGATCTTTGTGATCTTTGTATTGGGGCTTATTCTATCTCTAAGGAAGTTGCAGGGTTTTTCACCTTCTTGGTTTTCCCCGAGGAAACTTTGTGTCTTGTGTGTTTATGATTGTTATGTTGTGCATGTTATTCTATTAGTAGGATCCTAGATAATGTTTGAATGAGATTATTAAAAAATTAACATTAATGTATCTACCTCTATGTCGAAATTGTTTTCCATGCTGATGCGGGCCACTACCCTCCTTGTTGTCTTACCAAAAGGCATGAGAATGAGGAATAAGACTTAAAATTATGGACTTCACTATAAAAGAAGCCTTACAATCACATTGGTAAGGAGTGATAAGAAGATCACAACAATCCAACATGTCAAATCTCAGATGATAGTGTCAATTAAAGACTTATATGGTAAATTTAATATAAGACTTACGTATAGTTGTCTCAGGAGCTTACTCTTTGCGTCTTGACACATTTGATAATTTATGGTTGTCTATGCGCCTTGACCCAGTTGATATTATAATGTGAGGATGTGCATGCATAATAATCCTTATTTATGACTATGCAATGAGGATATAAATGGAAGAGGATGTAAAGACATGTTATTTTTATACGTATTTTGGTGGTGAGTGTCGAAGAGAAACGTGGTGATAAACCACATATGTTTGGAAGGACGAAGGGAGATTACATGATCATGATCATGCCACCCATCAAATTGAAGACAATTCCTGAACCAAAAATTGTTTTTTAAAATTTTATTAATAACCATTGTGGTACTTTGGTCCAAATGTTTTTTCTAACTCATTGTTTCTCCATATTGTGTGCCTACTGTCACCTCTCTATATCAATGCATAAATCAACCTCTGCTTGGTTTGTGGTTATAGTTGCATGCCATTGAGTGTTGTTTAGAGTTTTCGCGAGTCTGTGACATTCATGCAATAAATGAAGTCTTGTAGAGGAGGACTCATCAAAGAGGCAATTTGAATTTCATTTTGACAAAAAACATATTTTGTAAAGATCAAATGCCATGACTCCATCCTCAGACTACCATGCAAGACCATGGATATGTTGCAAAGCATTGAACATAATCGAAAAATGAAAACAGGTTCCTCGAGATCTTATTGAAGCATATTGAGCTCAATTGAATGCCACTTGAGCCTTAATTGAAAATTCTAGACCTCAAGCATCATCAATAGCACATAGAATCCATGACACTATCCCTCTACAAGGATTCTTTTGCATATGAATTGAATATTGTTGCCATTATAATGTCTTGGGAATCAAGGATTTATCTTGGCTCCTTAACCATGGCTAGTGGAGGGAAACAAGAGCCTCCAACACTAACTCTTGCTTCTTATGCACAAACACCATGAATGAGTCCCTGGACCACCACATATGAAATCTATAGGGTATTAGTCAACTTCAAGTGTGTTATGTGTGCCATGACTAGGTTAGTTGTGAACCAAAAATGGGTCTCGAGGTCTGACCAAGGTATATGGACAACAAGAAGCTCCTCATGCCTTAAATGAAGCTTCTCAGGCTCAAGCACCATGAACAACACCTACAACTCAAGAAGCTTCTTAGGATACGATGTTGAATGCATCTTCAAATCACCACACATAACCCTTGTGGGGTATCTCTAGCAAATGTAGAGGGATACATATACCATGATTAGGCTACATTGCATGCCTTAAACAAGATGATGATGATGATGATGATGATGATGATGATGATGATGACGAAGATGATGATGATGATCATAACTAATATTTTCATCATCATCCTCATCATCATAATCATCATCATCATCGTCATCATCATAATCGTAATCATCGTCACCATCATCATCATCATCATAATCATCATCATCATCATCCTCACTATCATCCCCATCATCATCATCTTCTTCTTCATCATCATCATCATCAACATCTTCGTCATCATATTCATCATCATCACCATCATAATATTCATCATCATTGTCATCATCTTCATCATCATCATTGTTGGCCCGGTTTTGCAACCAAGCTTAGTGCTATGGGCACCTGCTAACTAGTAGCAGCAGTTTCAATAGAAATAAAAACAATAAACTAAATAAACAATACTTTTTATGGATCTAAGCAAGAATCTAAGCAAATAATGTAAACATTTCAAAATCAAGAACAAGAAACATAATAAATAATTTTTTGTATTGAAAAGTGGGGGGCAAGCAAGTGCTTGCGATATTACCTCCAATGGTGAAGGTTGATGTTGAGCAACTCCCAAGATGAGTAGCTCCAAACTCCAATAGGTCTCTTTCTCCAAGGTTGCTTCAATGGCTAAAAGTGCTCAGGGGAGATTTCAGCAGCATAAGGATGAGATAATGGAAGGATGTGAAATGAGGAGCCCCTACCACCTTTATATAGGTTTTGGTGGTGAGGAATACCATTTGTGGTTTTGTGGAAACCAATGGTATTGACCAACATGGTTTAGGTAATTTTCCCTCCTTTTTCCTTTTTTGAATAAAAATAATATTTTAATTCCCTTTTTAATATTTTTGGGAATTTGGACCCTTTTTGAGGGTTTTTTATGATTTTCTTGGAAAAATAATCTTTTTTAATGGAAAAAGGGGTGTACTAAGGTCTTTTGGTGACCTTTTGTTGGTTTCAGAGGCTCAGATGGTGGAAAAGTGGACAAATGGGTCATGTGAGTAAGGGAATGAGCTAGTGAGCACTTTTTAGGTGTTAACAGATTGCCCCCTGATGTGTGAGGGCAGGAGCTCATCGTATGGCCGATAGACATCATAGTTCTTTTGTCCTTTTTCTGGGTTTTAGGGGAGAGAAGAGACCGGTTGGAGACTGGAGCCACGGCCCTTGGAAGCTGCAAAAACAAAAAATATTACATTGCCTCAATATGAATGAGGTATAATCTCTGATAAAGGACGAGGCGGGCATTCCCATGCTCGTATCAAGACATATACAAAACAATTAGTCCCAAGAAGGGGGATCTAATACGTAAAGAAATATACTGGTACATCATAATGGTCCAGAGGGGACATGATTGTGGGATATACTCATGATCATGGCTGATCTCAATAACTGATACACTGGAATAACTGTTGAACTGCTGAAACTGAAGGTGTCCAACATCTGTATGGACTCAATGACTGTGAGCCATCTCTAGGGAGTATTGTAACTGTATACTCAAGGGAGTATGGAACCTGGGTAAATATGAATACTGTCGCCATGCGCAGCCCGGATATCTATAGAAAAAGTGTAACTGGTGTTATCCATAGGAAGACTCTCAAATGTGGAGGAGTCAGGAGGTATCCGGGGTCTTCGACTAATAACTGAACGGACCAATACCCTGTGCGATTCTCAACGATGCGATCAAGGTGTTGAAGTCGAGCATGTGAGAAACAACCATTGGGAGAGGCACTGAGGATTCCTCTCGAAATGATTCGTAGGCACTCATCATAAATGGTAATGAGTCCAAGACACATGGGCCTCTAGGTCTATCCTCTGGAATCAATGTGGTTGTCGTCGACAGAGGGAGACCAGCAACTAACAAGGCAATGATGTTTCCTTGCTGGGAGCGCGAGGTGTAAACTGAAGTGATGTAGTACTGCTGGTAGGACTGACATACTTGTGGGGATGGGAAATAACTGGGTCAAAAATGGGTAGACTCAAACTTCCTTTGTTCAGAGCAAGATGACGTGGTTGACCTGGCAGCGTAGGGAACTGACTTGTAGGTGTGGGGATCATCTTTTAGGGACTGAAGGGTATGTACTGACTCTGGGGGGGTGAAGCTGATGGTAGCTGTCGAGGGAGTTTCCGGGTGACATACTGCAGAATGCTCTGAACAAAGGCGACCAGAATGGGGAAGCTTCTATGTGAGTAGATATGATCTGTCGTGGCGCCAAGAGGCACCCTTCTTCCTTCTTCGTAGTTTTAATGAGCTCCAAGAAGGGATAAAAGTGTGCTCTGAAATGGTACTGTCTTGTGGATTTTGTGAGCCCAGGACGGCGCATGCTCATGGTTGCTATCATGTTTAGAGAGTCTGAAATCGGTAAGTGGACTCTATTGGTGTTCTTTTTCGTAGTTTAGTCTCCAAGGCCCAAAAAAGCATAAAATGATGCGGATGGAGAACTCTTCTAGCCGATGTGACTAGAGTATACCTTTTTCGTAATTAGTCTACGAGGTCTGGAAAAGGGGTAAACTTATACCAGGTAGACGCCCTTTCACATACGTTTAGCGAGCATGAAAGGAAGCAAGATTGCTCGGCGATCTTTTCATTGTTTTAGGAGTCAGAAAAGAGCTTAACAGAAACTCCCTAAGTGCCTTTTTCGTAAGAGGGGTTGCTCGGCCCGAAAAAGGGATAAAATTATACCGAACAAAAATGGATTGATGAGGGCGAGAAAAGGTCTCAAGCATCGTCATCTGTGCGGAAAACTGGATCCGGTGACATAAGGATTGTCGAAAACGGAGAACGGCCGATGTCGCACGCAAACCGAGGTGACGAGGGGGCGTGGAAAAAATGCCCGGAAAATCTAAAGGTGAGAGCGAGAAATGATCTCTAGCATCATCAAGAGCGTGGAAAACTGAATCCGGCGATATAAGACACATCGAAAACGGAGAACGGCCGATGTGGCACGCAAACCGAGGCGACGAGGGGGCGTGGAAAAAAATGCCCGAAAAATCTAAAGGTGAGAGCGAGAAATGATCTCAAGCATCATCAAGAGCACGGAAAACTGAATCCGGCGATATAAGACACATCGAAAACGGAGAACGGCCGATGTGGCACGCAAACCGAGGCGACGAGGGGGCGTGGAAAAAATGCCCAAAAAATCTAAAGGTGAGAGCGAGAAATGATCTCAAGCATCATCATGAGCGCGGAAAACTGAATCCGACGATATAAGACACATCGAAAACGGAGAACGGCCGATGTGGCACGCAAACCGAGGCGACGAGGGGGGCTAAAAAATGGTCAAAAAATGGACCCCATGAAAAACGGGAAATGGAAGGAACCTCTATGAAGTTCTCGCTGTGCTGATCCCAACGGTACCAACGGTTTGAGAAATGGACTTCGTATGACACCGCAATGGTTGTTTGAAATTTGTGGAATTTCTATAAATAGGACGTGGGGCCCAATATGACATGTCATTGTTACGTGCGAGTTTGATAGAGCTGTCAGAGCTTTTTCTTGATTTCCGGGAGATTTCACCGTTGGTTTTCGATTTAGCGAGTTGCAGGTAACTCTATTCACCTTAACCTTGTCAATTATGTCTTTTTTGTTTGGCGGTGGGCCCCCGAAGGCCGCGAAACTCCATGTTGACTCTCCAACGTGGAACCGCGCGGGTTTCGGGGCTGAACCCGCGATGAACCGCGCGGGTTTCAGGCTCATAGTCGCGATGTTCATCGCGACTGTGAGTTCGGAACCCGCGATGTTCATCGCGTGTTCATGGGTGACAGTCGCGATGTTCATCGCGACTGTCTGGTGAAAACTCGCGATGTTCATCGCGGGTTTTTTCATGGATCCCACGATGGTCATCGCGGCTTTTTGTGGAAAAGCCGCGATGGGCATCGCGGCTTTTTGTGTAAAATCCGCGATGGGATTTTTCTAAAATTTTTTATGCTGGGGCTAAAAAATTTCCTGTATTTTCTTGGCAGGATGTTGCGGAGAGCTCAGTCCGTGTGGCGGGAGAGAGAGATTGATGCCGAGATTATGTTGAGGATCGAGAATGATGGAGGGGTGAGACAGACCCTAGCCATGAGCGGACTCTTGAAGTTCGCTCAGATACCTCCTATCCGTTCAGTGAGGAGACTCCTGAACCAGCTCGTGCAGTGGTGGGTGCCGGCAGAGGGTGCCTTCATTATTGGTGGTGAGAGGTTGGAGATTACTCTCACTGATGTATATTTTTTGACCGGTTTGCCTCGCTTGGGTGAGGTGGGTGATATTTCTCCGAGGTTGCCTCCAGGTGTGGATATGGAGGACCTCTTACAGACCTTCTGTGTGGATGACGCTGTTTTGGTAAACAGCTCTATTAGTCTGAAGTTCCTACGTGAGTGGGATATGCGGGCTGTTGGTGCCTGTGTTCTGAGGGTTTTGGGTGCTGCTGCACCACATCGTATGTCTGGGGGGCAGACGATGATGGTGGACTCCGTTCTACGGGGTACTTACTACGCTTGGGCTCAGATGTTCTTGGCCGGTGTCCGGAGAGATCTGGACAAGGCCGTGAGAGAGGGAGGTGAGTTCTGTTACGCCTCTTTTTTATGCTATTTTTTCTTTGAGCGGGTGCCGACCTTACGGCCACACGTACCCGTTCGTGCTGGTCTTCCTAGTGAGCCTCGTATGATGAGGTGGGGGCAGATGATGCCCCGTGCTGGCGGTGGTATCCGTGGCTTCTTCACAGAGGACTTTTACCAGCAGTGGGAGCAGATGCCACTGGTGATCGAGGACTATCCATACGCCGGCATGGACTACCGGGGAGACCCAGAGATGCCACGTGCCCCAGGACAGGCCTGGAGCTTAGACGGTATGTTTTTTTGTATTATGTTATGTTATATCATATGTATTATGATTGATCATGATGATATCTGTTGTATAGTATCTGATGGTTTTACTTTCTTTGTGCAGATATAGGTCCAGTACCACCACCTGACTATGTGGCTCGGCAGGGGCGGGCGATGGTGGTTGCTCGTCCCCCAGTACCTGTACGTCCTCCTCGTGGTGGAGGATATGCAGCCCGTGGGTGAGGGGTTGGCCCTCACGACGATGCTATAGATGGTGTCCGGCGGACTCTAGCCCGGATCGTAGATGGGCTCCCCGAGGATGGCTGGAGGGATCTTGATCGGGACATTTTGCAGGGATGTCTAGGTGCGCCGCCTGAGTGGCAGTCACTTCTGTTGAGGGCAGCGGTGTTTGTTGCGAGACACGGGGGTGGTAGAGGAGATGCTCTGGCAGGGCCGGCTCAGGGGAGGATACGTCTGAGGGACGATCCAGCAGGGCCAGCAGAGCGGCGAGTTCGGGGTCGTCCTGACCCGGCTGGGCCGGCGGAGGTGGAGTCGGAGGAGGAGCCGGAGGAGGAGCCCGAGGATCCGCAGGATCCAGATGAGTAGACGTCATGGTTGCCCCCAAATGCTTATGAGCATATGGGGAAGCATTTTTTGTATGACAGATGTATTTTTTGTATATCGAGTGCTGAGGGCACTTATGACATGTAGACTATTTGATTTGTATATATATGTGGATATATATTTTAGATCTATTGTCGTGTATGCACGTGGATGCACATTGTCTTTTGTATATGTTCGTGGGGGCACATGTTATGCACGTGGATGCAGTGTATTTATTGATTTATATATGCCCGTGGAGGCACATGTTATGCACGTGGATGCAGTATTTTGGTTTGTTTGTTTTATGCCCGTGGAGGCACATGTTATGCACGTGGATGCAATATTGGTTTTTTGTATATGCCCGTGGAGGCACATGTTTTGCACATGGATGCATTTTTGTTTATGGATATGACATGATGTGATTGGTGTGCCAGTCGAGGACACTGTTGGCCATATTATCTGCTACACCATTGAGGTGTCTTGGGACATGTGTGAATGTAATGGATTCAAACTGTCTAACCATTTGTTTAGTGCGCAGGAATTTTCTGAAAAGGCAGGGATCGCGTACCTGGTAATCATTGTTGAGCTGGGAAACTAGGAGCTGTGAGTCCAAGAAAACGTTGAGGTGACATATGCTCATCTGGAGAGCAGCGGCCAGGAGACCGGTCACGGCATCGTATTCAGCTTGATTATTGGTGGCGGCACCTAAACATACTCCATCAATGTGAATTAACTCATGTGAAGGGGAGTAAATTACCCAAGCTGCGGAGGCGAGATTGGGAGACCAACGGCTTGCACCATCAGCGAAACCGATATGGCAGAGTGGAAGAGGCTCCATCTGTGGTCATGCAGAGAAAAACAAATATTTAGGTTTTTTGAAATTTTTTGTGAAATGAAAAATGTATGCCTATACTAAAATGGACGATGGTGTCCATCGGATTTTTTATGGGTAAAATCGTTTAAGGTACAACCCGTTGCGTGGGTTGCGTAGGGTGTTGCCTTCTGAATCGGTCAGAATGTATGCCCCCTGCCCGAGGCAGGTGTGTATGATGTAGGGGCCTTGCCACATGGACACGAATTTTCCCTTTCCGGTTTTATCATGAGCTTGATCGTAAGCAAGGACAAGGTCTCCCTCAGAAAAGGTTCTTGGGTGGACGCGTTTGTCGTAACTTAGTTTCGATCGTTGTTTAGCTGCTTCCATGTTTTGAATGGCTGTGCGCCGATCTTCATCGGCCTGCTCTAGGAGTAGTAAACGTTGCTCGATTGGGGAAGTGTCCGGTAGAAGTTCCACGGCGATGTGTAAAGCTGGGATCTGGCACTCAATAGGGAGGACCGATTCAACACCGTGAACTAAATGGAAAGGGGTAAAACCGGTGGCGGTTTTGGTTGATGTGCGGTAGGCCCATAGTGCCGGGAAAAGCATGTGATGCCAATTGGACTTGTGCTTGTCGACAGTGCGTTGGAGAATGGTCTTCAAGATTTTATTGATCGCTTCGACTTGGCCGTTTCCTTGGGGATAGTAAGCGGAAGAGAAATGGTGTTCGAATTTCAACATGGTTGATAATTCCTTCCAGACGGCATCTTCGAAGTGAGAGCCATGGTCGAAGACTAGTTGCTGTGGTACTCCGAAACGAGTGACAACATGGTTGAAGAAAAACCGTGCCGCAGTGTCGGCTTTGCAATTATAGGTCGGCATGGCTTCTGCCCATTTGGTGAAATAATCTACGGCCACAATGATGTGTTTGTGACCGCCGGCTGACGGGGGATTGCAGTCGAGGAAGTCTATGGCCCATTTGCAGAATGGTCCAACAGTGATGACTGGATGAAGGGGGGCAGGGGGGGTTCTTGCCTTGGGGGCAAATAGCTGGCAGTTCTGGCAATGCTTGACTGCGGTGATGCAATCAGTAAACAATGATGGCCAAAAATAACCGGCCCGAATGATTTTCTGGGCGGTAGCCATGCCGGAGAAATGGCCTCCACAGGCACCGCTATGACAATCATTGAGGACTTGTTCTGCCTCACTATGGGATAGGCAGCGGCGTAAGATAGTATCAACGCCGCGTCGATAAATTACATCCCCAATAAGTAGGTATCGGGGGGCGTGGTGTCGTATGCGACGGCGTCCATCACGATCGATGTGTGGTCGAAATTTTTGCGTACGAAGGTAAGTCAAAATGTCTCCGTACCAAGGGTCGTCAGACGAAATGACGAAGATCTGCTCGTCAATCAGGTCCGTTTGGATGACGGGTGATGTTGAAGAGGATGGGAGATCTGTAATGAGGTGAGCAAGCGCGAGGGCTTTGGTGCTTTTGGGAGTCTTGAAAGTAAGGTCATATTCCTGGAGGATAATGACCCATTTAGCGACGCGACCCTGAAGGAGCCGCCAGGTGAGGAGGTAGACCATGGGGTTGGAGTCGGCGACAACCGTGGTATGACTAAGCAAAATATAGTGTCGCAGTTTTTGTACGGAAAAGACTACAGCTAGGGCTAATCTTTCCTCGTATGGGTAGCGTAGCGGTGGGCCAGACAAGGTCTGGCTGACGTAATAAATCACATGCTCTTTGTGGGAAGCATCTTCTTGTACCAAAACTCCGGACACGGCATGTTCAGATGCCGAGACGTAAAGGGTGAAGTCTTGGGAGAAATCCGGTGGGGATATCAAGGGGGCTTGTGTGAGAGCTTTCTTGAGGGCTTCGAATGCCGTGTCTGCTTGCTCGTCCCAAACAAAGGGTATGTGGGTACGAAGTAAGCGTAAGAACCCGTGGACTTTGGTGGCATAATCAGGGACAAAGCGCCTAAGAAAATTGGACCGCCCTTGCAAGCTCTGAAGCTGTCGAAGCGTGCGAGGAGGGGGAAGTTCTAAGATGGCTTTGACTTTCAGGGGATCGACAGTGATTCCATCTTGGGAAACAATGAAACCCAATAACCGGCCCGCCGGGACGCAAAAGACACACTTGTGTGGGTTCAAGCGGATTTTATATTTGCGACAACGTAGGAAAACTTGCCGGAGGTCGTTAAGGTGGTCTGATCGTTTTCGGGAACGAGCTGTGAGGTCGTCAAGATAGACTCGCAGGATATGGACCAAGTCATGAAAGCAATAGGTCATGGCTCGCTGGAAAGTGGCACCAGCATTTTTAAGGCCAAATGGCATGACGCGATAGGCAAAGGTGCCCCATGGGGTGGTAAAGGCAGTCTTGTACTGATCCTCCTTGCGGATGTGAATCTGGTTATATCCGAAAAACCCGTCCATGAAGGATAGGACCTCATGGCCCGCACACTCATCAATGAGTTGGTCAATGAATGGCGTGGGGAAATTGTCTTTTGGACAAGCGTGGTTTAGATCACGGAAATCAGTGCATACTCTAAGGGTGCCTTGCTTTTTGTTGACAGGAACGGGGTTCGACACCCATGTGGTGTACGGAATAGGGTAGATGAACCCTGCTTTTCGAAGTTTCTCGACTTCAGCCTTAACAGCTGGGAGCTTGGCAGGGTGAATAGGTCGTTGTTTCTGACGAACAGGGGGTACTTCCGGCCATGTATCGATGTGGTGTTCAATAATGGCGGGGTCGAGACCAGGCATCTCGGTATAGGACCAGGCGAAGACATCACGGAACTCTTGAAAGAGCTTTTTGTATGCCTGAGTTTCTGCTTGAGTGCAAGATGCGCCCAGCGAGATGAGCTCAGGTTTCCCTGGTGTTGTGGAAATGTCTATCTGTATAGTGGGGGAAATGTTTGACATGTTCCCTTATTCAAAGGCATCCGGTGCTGGGATGGGGTCCTTTAACCAATCGACCTTAGCGGGTATGAAGTCTTTCGACTCGACTGATAGCTGGTTGGATGCGGTGGAGGTAGATGCTTCCGGGAGGAAGTACGAGCGATGATGCATATCATCCCAAGGGTAGTCAGGTGCAGTGAGTGTCTCCAGAATCTGCTCATCAGTATTGAAGTAATCAGACCATAAATCAAGGGGTTCTGGTTTGAAGGTTGTTGAAATCATATATATCGTATTGACTTCTTCTGACGAGGATGATGGTGGGGGGTGGATCTCCTCGATGAGGGGAGGAGATATCTCTAAGTCGGCATTGTTTAACTCGTACAACGCTGCTCTATAGTCAGGTAGATCAGGGAAATGGTGAGAGTAGTGGCCGTAAACACTGCATATAGCACAAGGATGGTTAGTGCGCAGCGATTTTTCACGAGGCTGTAGAGGTGGTTCTAATCTGACTACTGGGATGCCGATGTCATCGTCCAACATATTCATATGCTCTTGGAGTGCCGGTAAATGTGGGCATTGATGAGTTGGATGGCCAATTTCATCGCATAATGAACATTTGGGGGGAGCTCGAAACACTGGTGGGGGTTTAACTGCCTTCGGAGGTGGTATAGCAGTGTATGGTTGTGGACCTCTGCCCCCAGTGGGCTTAGCAAGAAGAGGGGGATCTTTTGACGTCGAAGCAATCGTGAGACCAGGAGGAGGTTTCGTTGACGACGAAGAGATTGCAACACCAGGAGGAGGCTGATTTGTGGTAACGATAGGTTGTACCGGTTGGAGGATGACGTCGGGTGTGGGTGGTCGAACGGGAGGCGGAATATACCACACGGGTAATCCCAATGTTAGCCCGGGTAGGCTAAGGGTAGCCATAACCGGGGCGCTTACTACACCCGAAGGAGGAAATAGGAAGGGGATGGTGTGGATGGGTGTAACACCAATGTGACTGGGGATCAATGGTGGTTGACCACCGGACGTTTGCGTATTCTACGAAAGAGTGCAGAGGTTTGCGACTTGGGTCTCCGGTGACGGTGGTGGAATGGCCTGAAATGTAGAGGTCATTGGTGTATCGGAATAAAGTCCGGGTGCCACGGAAGACACAAAGGAGGTAACCGCACTAGAAGCGGGTTGTTCAACCATGGGAAGAACATTCTCGGGTGCTGCAGGGGCGTTGGGATCATAGTAGGTGAGTTGGTCAATTTTGACCACGCGTCCCTCGTGGGGGAACATCATGGTGCGGAAGACGGAGGAGGCGACCTCTTTCATGGCGTACATGTAACTGCGGCCAAGTAAAAGGTTATAGTCGAGATGGGCGTTAATGACCTCTATGTCGATGAGCACAGTTTTCCCACCTAATTGGACGGGCACCTTGGGTAATAAACCTTGAGGTTGAGCTGACCGGCCGTCGTAGGCCCGCAATGCAGTGGTGGATTGCTGGAGAGCTGGGGATCCCAACTTTTTCCAAACAAAAGTGGACATGACACATGTGGATGCACCTTCGTCGATGATACATCGATGGATGACAAGATTCCGAATAGAAACGGAAACTTGGACTGCTATGGTAGAAGGCAGTCGTGGTTCAAATTGGTCTAAATCAAAGGTCATCAAGTTCGAATCATTTGGGTCAATCGCCCCAATGGCGGAAAGTAAAGTCTTGCGCTGAGTAGGACAGGTTTTTAAGACTTCTAACGCAGACATGGCTGCGGGAGATTGAGCTAAGTCATCTACAATGTTGTAATTGGACGCAGCTCGTGCATTGGGGTTGTTGTTGATTCGGCGAAGGGGGAAGCGAGGTGCTTTAGAAGCGCCATCAAGTGGAACCTGAGGTATACGCAATGTCTGATCAGTGGGATTAGCAGTCGTATCCTTTTCGGCGGGGGGGGGCTTCAGAAGTCGGTCCGTATTGATTCCGACGGGTTTGGATATTGACGTCAGCGGTGGACATCATCAATAAGTGGTGGGTGCCTGAATCAAACATGGGTTGATCAGGAGCTGTGTAAGTTATTTGTTGTGGTTGCACGTTGCCCTGTTGGGGGGCTAACGACTGAGTGTTTACCACTCCCTGTGTTGGAAAAGGGTTTTGGAGTACCAAAGGTTGTTGTGGGGGTGGTGGGGGGTTGGGTGGTGGCTGAGGAGCCGCCTGCCCTTGACGATGGGCGTCATTTGTCCATAGTTGTCGAGCTCGCTCCAGATGTGGGCAAGCGTGGGTATAGTGGCCATAGACACCGCAAATGGAACAAGGATGGTTTGTTCGTAAATTAGCATTTTTGGGTTGCTTAGGTGGCCGATTAGGATTCTGATGAGCGGGCGCCGCGTTATTGTCTTGCGGAGGATGGGTAGGTTGTGGAGCTTGGTTACGGTTTTGATTGTTTCCACGGTTGCGTCCTTTTCCGCGGTTGGGTTGCCCACCCTGGTTGCGTTGGTTATTTTGGTACTGGGGCTGATGTTGTTGTGCGTACACATGCCCTTGAGCATTAGGGGGATTCTGAGGAGCCGCAGGTGCGGGAGCAGGTTGCGGTGGATAGTATGCAGGTGGAGCTAGAGGTGGTCCAGTTGCCTGCTGGGGTTGTTGGTACCCCTGAGCTGGTGGAGGTGTGAGGTTAGCCGGTGCAACCGGTTGTGGGTAATGCATGGGCTGTTGTTGGAACTGCATGGGGTTTTGTATCGTAGGGTGAGCATAGTATGTAGGGGGTACATATGCTGATGGCGCTTGGCCATAACAATGTTGTGGACAAGAGGGTCCATGAATGTGATTGGTCTGGTTTGTTGGAGCATAAGAAGTTGTCGCCCCGGAACTAGACGTAGCCCTAGAAAGGTCTGGGGCGGGTATGGTGCTCACCATACTGAAGGGTTTTGCTTGCGGTGTAATTTGGCCAATAATGCCATCAGCGGCATGTGATGCCCCCGGTGTGTCACCGCGTGCAGAGTCACCTCGTGGGGCGTCAGGTATGATCGTGTGTAGGTAACCTGACTGGGCATAGATAAGGTCAAACTGTTGGGCCTTAAGGATGGCCTCCTCCTCAGACTGGGGTCTTTCAGATGCTACATCCTTCGCAATGAGAGGAAGGAGGGATTTAAGGAACCAGTCTAGGAAGATTCGGTCGTCTAATTTGATCTTGCATAGGCTTCGGCGCCGACGCCAATCATGAATATGGTCAGTGATATGCGTGGCCGTGTTCTGTCTGCAAGACAGTAGGATCTCGACGCCCGCATCGTAGCAGACAGGTAGCTGGAAGAATTGTAGAAAGGTCGAGGCAAGGGAGGTAAATGTGGAATGCGTCCCATGGGGTTGCTCGATATACCATTTGGCTGCGGAGCCAGTGAAGGTGCGTTGTAAAAGCCGTAGGCGGATTGAGTCATCCACTATGGAGTTGGAGGAACACCATAGATGGAATGACATGATGTGATTTTGGGGGTCTTCTCCGGCTTTACCCTCAAACTTAGGGATGTCAGAGGGAAGCTTAGTGGGCATATGGGGCCAAGCAGGATCATGCCTGATGGGGTCATTTGTGAGCCTAGCTAAATCTGGCAGGTTGAGACTTGCCATGTATGGTAGACTAGCGGATGTGGTGACCGGAACCGGGACCTGCCTAGCCATTGTGGTATGGTGTAGGGGTCCAGTAGCGCCTATAGGTATGCTAGGTATGGAGGGTATGTGCCCTCCAAAAGGTGTGGCCTGATATGGGTTAGCGCTCCCAAGTGCAACTTGGGTTATACTTGGGTTAGGAATCGCACTAGGGATTCCTGGTATAGCACTGCCAAGTGCAACATGAGTTGCACTTGGGTTAGGAATCGCACTAGGGATTCCTGGGATAGCACTCCCAAGTGCAACAGGAGTTACACTTGGGTTAGGAATCGCACTAGGGATTCCTGGGATAGGGTTTGTGGAACCCGAAGGGGGTATGACCCCCATGTTGGGCATGCCCATGACAGGTGGTGGTCCTGTGCTAGGCATTCCTGAATGTGGAGTGGTACCCATATTGGGCATACCCAAGGGGGTGGCTGTTGCCATGGATGGTACTACCGCAGAAGGGTTTGCGGATGTCTGACCTATGGTTAATGTAAATTGTGGATCATCTGGTGTTCCAGACATAACTGTGGTTGGTGGTAACTCGGTGGGGTTTTCGGATTCTACCTCCAAATCAAAGGTGAAGTGGGGTATGTCAGAATCGGATGACCGTCTAATTGATTGACGATGTGTCGAATCAAGGGATAATGCTCTGCGTCCGTGACGTGGAGAGCCAAGTGGACTAAACTCTGGGAGTTCGCCCCGTAGACGACGAGAACGTCTAGAATTCTCAATGGTGAGAATATGTTTTTTATGTAAAAAATTGTTTTAAGTATCAGGTGGTGATATATATGTAAAAGACTCAAAACCCTAATTTAACCAAGGGTGCAAGAAGGGGAGTGAAAAAATAAGGCTCACAGGCCAAAAAATCAATCCTCAAAAAATGCACTTATCCCAGCAGTTGTGCTACAATAAGTGGAGGAATGCAACAACCGGTCAGAATACCAACATGCAAGCGGCTCCTAGAAAAAATAGGTGTAACTAGACTCAAAAGGTGGTAAAGATCATGCAAACACCTAATCTAAAAGTATTGTGACTCAAACAGACGATATCCTCTGCAAGGTGATGAAATCCAAGTCAGACAATATGAATGTAGAGACAACGGCTAGATATCCCCCTACCGGGAGGGACACCGGGTAATCAATCCTAAAAAGACAGGCTACTAGGATACTCCGTTCATGACGCGTCGAGAAAAGGTAAATCTGCCGTTTGGTCCTTTGATCGCAATATCCCTATACAGGGATATCCCGAGAACTGCGAATGGTAGCCCTTCGGTTACTGAATGGGTTTCGGTATCCCACTCAGGCTTCCGGAACCATCCTCGCGACTTCAACCCTCCTAAGGGAGAGGCCTTCCCACAAACCGGTTGTGACCGCGCCAAAAAGTACTAAGAGATTTTAGCTCCCTAATTGGACAACTTCTATGTCTCAGATGTATGAACTGAGGGGTGTTATTGGAACACCTATCCCCCCAATACTACCTAGCTACAAGAATTCTTTTAGTGTTCCCCAAGTGGGGTTAAAAGTGTGTTCAAATTAAGGTACGTTTTAAGGCTTAGTTCAATTAAGTGATCGTGTGAGTGCACGTGAGGTGTTGTAAACTGAACTTGGAAAAATTAAATGCTTTTAAGGGAAATTTTCAAAAAATAAAGGATTTTTCGAAAAATAACAAGCAAATATTTAAGACTTTTTTCACTAAAAGGAATTAATATGCTTTTTCAAAAAATAACTCAAAAAATAAAGGATTTCTTGGATTTATGAAAGCAAATAATAAACTCCTTTTGAAAGAAATAAATGGATTTCTTCGTTATAAAAATTGCTAAGGGCAAGATTCTAAAGAAGTAAACAAGAAAAAATTTGAATCTAGATAAAGAATGCAAAATGAGTCTTTCTTTCACTTTCTTGAAAATTTTTAAAAAGATTTCTAGGTATGCACTTTTAAATAGTAAAATTTTTTTTCAAATCTGTAAACTATGCAGAATTTAGTACTGTAAAAAATGTGCTATGGGCAGAAAGTACAGTAAAAAATATTTTTCAAAATCGGGATGGCCGAATGAAAAAATTCAGCCGCGCGGGTTTTGGACGAACAGCCGCGATGGGCCGCGCGGGTTTTGGCAGCACAGTCGCGATGGACCGCGCGGGTTTTGGCCGCACAGTCGCGATGGACCGCGCGGGTTTTGGCCGCACAGTCGCGATGAGCCGCGCAGGTTTTGGCCGCACAGCCGCGATGAGCAGCGCGGAAAAATGCAGAAAAGTCGCGATGGACCGCGCGACTGTCTGTAAAAAATCCGCGATGGACCGCGCGGAAAAAGGCAGAAAAGTCGCGATGGACCGCGCGACTGTCTGTAAAAAATCCGCGAGGTGGAAGCCGTGCACGGAAACCGAGAAACGAACCCGAAAATTGAAAATTTTGGGCTGTTTATGGGGCCAAATCTCAGAACAGCAATGGATCTGCTGTCTAAGATGGTAGATCTATGGATCTAAAGGTTAAAAATTCATAAAAACTAAGATTTAATGGCAAAGCTAGAGATCTAAAGTTCAAACCAAAGCGGAGTCGCCAAAAACTGTTGGCCCGGTTTGGCAACCAAGCTTAGTGCTATGGGCACCTGCTAACTAGTAGCAGCAGTTTCAATAGAAATAAAAACAATAAACTAAATAAACAATACTTTTTATGGATCTAAGCAAGAATCTAAGCAAATAATGTAAACATTTCAAAATCAAGAACAAGAAACATAATAAATAATTTTTTGTATTGAAAAGTGGGGGGCAAGCAAGTGCTTGCGATA